>ML824393.1:55265-81511 GCA_009831015.1 Picea engelmannii | reverse complement strand
GAAATTGAATTAGTTTTTCGAATATACAATTTTTATTCATAGACATTGTGAATAACTAGGTCAAATTTGATTTTTTCTAAAAGTGGTATCTTATTTTTCCAACATATATGTTTTCTTTCTTGCACGTGTTGAGTGTTTTCCAAAAACTTGTATACTTGTAGAGAACCAATGGGTCTTAAAATGATCAAAACAATTTTTTTTTTTCTAAAAGGGTTTTACAATGATCAAAACATTTTTTAGGTATCGGTCTCATCTTGTGCCTCATATAATTCATTTGAGGAATTGTTAAGCCAAGAAAAAGTTATAGAAAAAATACGAGAGGCATGTATTCTAGGATTTTGATACATGTGAAGAAAAAAAAACAGATTAAAAATAGTAAACAATAATAATTTAAAAATAAAATTATATATTTGAAATATTACATAGTCGACTTGATTTATGTCTATAATTTCGTCAACAATTGATTTGTTTATCCTATAGAAAAATAACATCAAAGACATATATATAGAGGGGTATTCACAAAAATGGAGGTTTTTATGAATTTGCAGACCAAACCACTAGGTTTTTCATCTCGAACCTAATTTTGAGCCAACCAAGTCAACATACACCTTGTCAATCCCACCTAAAAAAATGAATTCAAATAAGCGTGCATGCACTCTAGGAACGTGCACGCACTACAAGAATGTCTGTGCGCTCCTCTTTGTCTTTCTCTCTCCCCCTCTCACACTCTCACGCACTCTCTCTCCCCCACATCTCTCTCTCTCCCCTACCCCGTGCCACTATCTCTCAACATACACCTTGTCAATCCCACCTAAAAAAATGAATTCAAATAAGCGTGCATGCACTCTAGGAACGTGCACGCGCTATAAGAATGTCTGTGTGCTCCTCTTTGTCTTTCTCTCTCCCTCTCTCCCCCTCTCACGCACTCTCTCTCCCCCACATCTCTCTCTCTCCCCCACCCCGTGCCACTATCTCTCCTGTATCTCTCCTACATCTACCCCTCTATCCTACATTTACCTCTCTCTCTACCCCCCTCTTTATTTTTATGTCTCTCCCTCTCACACTCTCTATTGCCTTGACTTACTATGCCTTGCTCTCTCCCCTCCCACACACACTTTCTATCCCCATATACGTCTCTCTCTCTCTCCTTCCCACACTCTAACACATTCACTCTCTACCTCTCCTCTTTGTCTTCCTCTCTCTCCCTCCCACACGCTCACACAAACACTTTCTATCCCCCCTCTATGTCTTCCTTTGTCTCCCTTTGAGACTCTCACACAAACATTTTCTATTCCCCCTCTATGTCTTCATCTCTTTCCCTCCCACACTTTAACACACTCACTCTCTACCTCCATCCTTTGTCTACCTCTCTCTACCTCACCTCTTTGTTTATCTCCCTCTTCCTCCCACATTCTCGCACACACACTTTCTATCCCCCTTTAAGCTATTTATATCTCTCTACCCCCCTTGCCTCTATCTCCTCCAATCATTTCACAATTAGTTTCACTCTCTCTCTACCCACTCCTCCCTCTGTCTCTCTCTCTCCCCCTCCCTCTCACTATCTCTCCGCTCATAATCAGTCTCACTCTCTCTCCACCCCATCCTTGTTCAATCCCCCTCTCTTTCTTTCTCTTCTCTCCCCTTTCACACTCACACATTCTCTCTCTATCCCCCTCCTCCCTCTATCTCTCCCCCTCAGTCCCACTATCTCTCCTCTCTTTATTTCCTACATCTACCACTTCTTTCTCTCTCTCTTATAGCCTCCCCCTATTTCTCTCTTTATATATCTCTACCCTCCCTTCCCTCTATCTCCTCCCTTCCCTCTATCTCCCCCCTTCCTCTCACAATCAGTCTCGCTCTCTCTCCACGCCCTCCCTCTCACTATCTCTCCCCTTCCCCCTCCCTATCACTATCTCTCCGCTCTCTCTCTCATACATCTACCCCTCCCCACTTTATCTCTCCCCCCTTCCTCTCACTCTCTCTCTCATACATATACCCCTCCCTACTTTATCTCTCCCCCCTCTATATCTCCCCCTCCCTCCCATTATCTCTCTTATATTTCTCTCCTACATATACCACCTCTTTCTCTCTCTCATTTTTGTTAGTCTCACTCTTAATCTCACCATATCCCCATCCCCCTCTCTCCTATAATCTCCCCCCATTTCTCTCTCTACCCTCCCTTCCCTTTATCTCCCCCCTTCCTCTCACAATCAGTGTCACTCTCTCTCCACCCCCTCCTCCCTCCCTCTCTCTCCCCCCTCCCTCTCACTATCTCTCTACTCTCTCTCTCTCTCTCATATATTTGGATGTCCCCCCTTCCTCTCACTCTCTCTCTCTACCCCCGCTAGAAATAGACCTAGACCACGACCTAGACCTATACCGTGACCTAGACCATGACATAGAGCTAGAGCTAGATTTAGACGATGAACTAGAGCTTGATGTAGACCATGACCTAGACCATGACATAGAGATAGATCTATATTTAGACGTTGACCTAGAGCTTGACAATGCCCAAAATAATTAAACCTATCATGATTTCTTGTAGTTCCTCTATTACTCATTATTTTCAACTTGCACAAAGATCTTGATTAATCCACTCACGTAAATAAGATTACTTTTTAGATTTGTGAAATCAAATCTCATACCTACTCTGCCAACCTCAAGTAAATTCATATCAACAAAGAAAACAAACTGCAAAAGAAAAATTGTAAATGAAATGAATGCAAAGATGTTCTCTTTACAGTGAATTTCCTGATCTTCGCCCCTTCCGAGAAAATATAGAATATAACCCTAATCATAATCTGATCTTATCCAACACTCCAAAGGGTGCACTGCAATCTCACATCTTTCCGCCTCTAACGGTCATTTCAAATTGGGTGTACTGAAATCTCATGATGTCTAGGCCTCCAAGCAGTTCATTGTAATTTCACTATCTCTCTGCCTCCAAATGATCCTTTCAATTTGGTTTCACTACAATGTCATAATATCTAAGCATTCAAATGGTCATAATGTCCATTTTAGTAGGTTCCATTGCTCCAAATATCTTGTCACTAGACCCAGATATTGACGTAGACCATGACCTAAACCACCACGTAGAGCTAGATATAGATTTAGACGTTGACCTAGAGCTTGATATTGACAATGACATAGACACCCCTAGATCCATATAAGCCTAGACATAACTTATACTCAATCCTTAACCCCAATTTAACTCGATCCTTAACCCCAATTTAAGGTGAGGAGGCCTGCCATTGAGGCATGTAGGTCCCAAGGTACTAACTGGTTTGTAAGTATAATTCTTGGATGATGTGTTGAATTCAACATGAAAATACTCGTCAAAGGAGGGCCTTTATGTATTCCCCCATCAGCAACAAGAAATTGACATAGGAAAGTGATGTAAGATGATGAATCAAATGAGTATGGACTAACACAAGAAATGGAAACTGGTAATACTGCAGATGGATAGTTTGAAGTGAAACTTCCCTTGGACATGATGAGGCATGACAACTAACTTGGAAACATTGACTTGACGAGTATCAAAATGTAATGTGATGACAATAAGAGCACTCTTCGACTGGACAAGAAATTATGGCGACACATGGAATTGGTATGACTCAAAGACAAGAAGATTACCCAAATGTAAGATGAGACGCAAATAAGTTCCATGTTCAAGGGAAACAAAAGATACCATAAAGGATTCTCTAAAAACGTGACCCTCACGTTTGGTTTACTATTTTTTAGGGAATGTGGAGGATCTCATGGATGGTTGAAATATTTCCTCCTTAAAATCCTTAAGAGATATTTCCTCCCTAAAATCCTTAAGAAATATTTTCTCCCTAATTATCTTAGAGATCCCTTTTTTAGTGGATTTGATGAGAGATCCTCTCCATGGTGCTTAAGCCTCCAAATCCTATATAATGAGGGATTTCCATGGAGGAGGAGGGCATGGAGAATTTTAGAGATACCAAACTTATGATCTCATAAGAAGTGGAGACTTTAGGATACCAAACATATGATTTGGGAGCTTTGTGCAAGGGAAGGATGAGGAGGAATTGGTGAGGCTGCTACGACTTCATCAATGGTTTCTAAGTATCTCTTTTGAGTTCTCATTAATACATGTGCTTGGCCTGTTTCCTTCAAGTTGGTGTACATTTGCATGGACTTGTATCTTTGGATGAATCTAGTTTTAAACTAATCATGGTAGAATAGGAAGCATGCTTTGTCTTTGTGGTTTATTAGATTGCAGGACTTGTTGAAAATCTTGGGGATCAAGGATCAACTTGGACCGAGCGAGGAAACACATCATAAAAAGGTACTCATACTTTCTTCCTCTTATCTATTGAATATTTTAGCTATGTTTAAAGGAATGTCAGTGATCAAAGTTAGCACTTTTATGTCTTGGTCATAGGGGTCTAATATCCAAGAGGGAATTGACCTGTCTGCAGGGGAATTTTCCTACAACAACCAGCCTTCTACATGGCATCATATCTCCTCGATGTCATGTGTGCCAGAAATATTTTCGTTGGCATGAACCTGAGCTGGCATGTCGTAGAGCTTCCGGTCCATGTATATTTCAACATCCTATGGGATAACATGTACAAGAAGTCTTACTCTCTCATCTGCGATGAATTCATTGCACGAATTTATTTCATTCTTTTTAAGAAAGAATGCTCGAGACTATCAACTGCGGCCAAGAAAATGATATCAAAGGTAGGCCACTATTTCTTAGATGAGCACGATACCTACATTAGGGTGTTTGGGGCCACCGAAGCACCACATATTCTACCAATGCATGTTTATGATCCAGTTTTAGTGGGAGAGATATGCTACTAGACAATCTTGCAAGGCTACAATGCCACCGTGGTCAAGGATAAAAAGTGGGCATTTATACCTTATGGATTCCATGTAGGCTTATACTTGGTGAAGGACACTGCTCAAGCCAAACAAGAAGGGTTGAGCCAATTGGAGTTCATATTCCAAACTAACCAATTCCACAGGAAAGACCCCAAGGGTCTGGTCTTGAAACATGACTCGCAAGTGTCACCCTGCTAGCCATACGCCCATGACAAATTCGAAGATAAAGTCTTCACAGAAAATTCCCAAGACTGGGATGAGGTGGTGGCAAGGATGGCCAACCCCAAAATGACCAGGTTCAGAGCATGATCCTAGATAAATAGGAAACAACCATAGATAAATTGGCTCAAGAGGCCCTCAGAGCAAGGGAAGAAATGATAGTGGCAGAAGTCCCACTGGTATCCTCGGTGAAAGATAGAAATTTCCCTATGACTCAAGAGGCACAGGAGAATGGGTTCCTCATGATAGAACAGGTGCAAAAGATAATTGATAAGCTGCAAGATGACCCGAACCTCATAGGAATGACGAGGTCCCTTGCCGATAACCCAAGTGGCCCTGAATTAATAAACATTGATGAACTCACTAGGTTAGACGACCCTAAGTTCACAACGCCATCGATCAGATGACCGACAGGTGTTTCGACTCAGTAGAAGATAGTTGGAACATCAGGGAGAGAAAGTGCGTTGAACCCCTTGAGCAAATTGATAAACATCTATGATGATGAAGAGAGCCTGGAGGTATCCCTGGTGACACCTATACATATCGTAGAGGAAAAGGAGCCAGAGAGGACATCTTCCCCAGCTCCCAACGCTCAAATTTGGGACCTTTAGCAGAATGAACAAGATGTTGAGAGTGTCTTAGACACTGAGATTCCCAATGCACCCAAGACCCAAGAAGATAGTTTGACTGATGAGCTAGAGACTACTGAACAAAAGGAAGAATCTCCATGGAAAGAAATTAGTGTCTCAACGATCAATTATCAAGTAATTACCGACACCCCTAATGCCTCAATTTCAATCGGTACTCAACTTACCGATTAGCGAAAAAAAGTAGCTGGACCTTCCGAACATATGGAGGAAGTTCAAGAACCCAGTATTGAACAAATATATACCATCGAGAGCCTAGGAAATATCTTCACTTATGGATATCAGAAAATTCCAGAGCCCATGGATGAGGTCACTAACATACATGCCATTGCTTATGACTAGAAAATGAAAGATATCATGTAGAGAACCACCAAGAAGAGGGTGATCACTCTAGATCTCTCCATCCTCGTCACCATGAAGGAGATTCTGATAAATACAGAGCATGCCAAAACATCCTAAATTATTGGTGCAGGGATGGAAATCATAGATGCCACCCTGGATAAAGAAAAAAGAGATGAAGAGGAGCTAGTTGTTGCTTTGAAATAATTGTAACATTTGCGCCACTTGGAGAAATATTACCAGGACACCACAGAGGCCGAGGTGTACCTAAGGAGATAATTCAAAGAGGCTTAGAACAAATTTACAGATGAATGACACCTGTTCACTGCGAGGATAGCCGAGTTGTAAGAAGACACCCTCATGGCACTGGCCACATGCAAGGATATGGAGAGTTGGTACGAGAAAGAAAAAAAAGTTGTGGAAAGTTTCGACTATATCAATGCGATTTAGTAGGGCCGAGATACAAAAGAGCATGACATCCGAGTGTTAAAAGAAAGCAACCTCGATCACCTAAAGAAATCGATCGAATATTGGGAAAAAATGGCTCAAGAAATCCAAGAGAAATGGGCCAAGTGTGAGAAAATATGGGTCAACATCAACGGGGCAATGAGAGACATTAGCCTCCTCGAATTTGGCACACCCGATGACTTTGTCAACTTGTGCGACATAGTCAAATCACATGCCAAACAAGACTCATCATGGGCTGAGGAAATAACAAAGGTTACAGACTTGGCGTCAGGACCGATGCGACAGTTCATGGAGCATCCGATCAAATCTTGGGCCATGTTGCAACAGTTAAGTGCCAGAATAGTTAAGTATCGGGCACAAGCAACAAAGATAAGAAAGATTCATTCATCCCCAATGGAACAACATAGATTTCTGTATGCTAACACATGCGAGGATCTCTTCATCAAGTGGTCAGAGTATGGGAAGAATCCACTCAAGTGAGATCATTTGATGACTCTTTGAAGACTAATAGAAGAAATCACTATGTGGCGAATTTTGATTTACTTAGTTTCACTTTAATAGTTATTTTTAGTTAATAGTACGTTATAAATAGGAGAGTCAACCTGTTAGCAAAGTTCGATGGTTTTTGAAAAGACCCCTCATTTTTGGATTTTGTTAAGAACTATTTCAGAGTTGCCTTAATTTAGAAGTCTTGTTTAGGACCAAAGACAAAGTTTTGTTTTTCATGAAAAGTGTGTATGATTGGATGTGGAGAAGAATTATTTCTGATTTCATCTCTTGAATGGATGTTGTAACTAGTAATAGATTATAAAACTATTGATAAGTTATCTAATGAAATGCTTTATAGTTCTTATCTCTAATGATGAAAAGTAAGTCGTTGTTTTATTATATGATGGATGATTAGATTTAAGAGACTTATTTTTCTTGTCATCATTTATCACATGCGTGTTTTCTTTCTAATAAATTGTATCTCAGTCAATTTGGAATACCAGCAAGTTAATCTATTAGTACTAGGCTTGTGGTAGATCATTGTTGTTTGCATGCTAGAGTAAAAAGGGTTATCCCAAATCTCAGCCTTCTCCAGTAGTTGAGTTCTTCCTTCTTTGTTATCTAATTGGTTTATACTAGCATTTATTTTGTATCGGTCCCACCTATAAGAGAAAATACAAAAAAAGAGAATGTCTGAACTGAAGGAGAAAACCTTCACAAGAAAATTTAAAGCCCATCGATTAGTTGTCTGGATAGCAAGATCTGGATAACCATTCCACTATTAAACACTACGGAGTCTAATTGGGTCTCAGTGGGAGGTTTGGTTCCTTTTGTTGAGTTAAAGGGATTTTGGATCCCTCAACATAATTTGCGCTAGAAGGAGGGCCTGAAGAATGAATGGTTGAATATATATTTCACATAATATTTCAGACAGCCTGTAGATTCAAAACAACCTACATGCATAGCTAGTCATTCCTAAGACAATCCACACACACATTGAGTACTCCTAGAATGACTAACTCACCCCACCATGAGGAAGAACATATTTTTCTCGATATTCCTTACGCTCTTCCTCGCGAGGAATTGAACCAATTCAAAATAATCACAAGAGCTTATGCCCGAAAGATTGGTGCGCTTCCCTTATCCCCGTTACTTCCTCGAAGAAAACAAATAAGTAGACTAGTGCTCGAGTCCCCCGACCAAGTTTTTGTGCACACTGTAAAAGACCTGATAGATTTCTCCCTCACCAAAATTGAACATACTCTTAATCTAATCCCTGAAACACCAACTAACAAATTCTTTGAGCTTGACGAATTTTCGGAAGAAGAAAGGTTTGACTCGGGATCTGAAGACATGGAAGATAACAATGACCATGATGAAGAAATGGGAAACCCACCTTAGGATAATCAAACTTGGTTGGCCAAAGATGATTTGGCCATCCCTAGCTGAGTACATAACCTCCCCTGACACCCAGAGAAATTACTCCCTAAATTTGACCCTAAAACCTCAAGATTGCTTGAAGACCATATCAAAAAATTCATACTAGCTATCAGACCTATGAATTTCCAACATGAAGACATAGTTTGCAAGATATTCCCCTACACTTTCAAAAATTCGGCCTCCACATGGTATTTTAACTTACTTGTAGGATCCATAACTAGTTGGACGAAGTTTCAAAAGGATTTTCTAGATAAATTTGCAGAATAAACTACTACAGGAGCTTTGATGGTTGATTTGTTTTCCGCCACCATGAGTTCGAAGGAAAGGGTTAAATATTTTAATCAAATATTCACCACCATCTTAAACAAATTTCCTCTCGAGGCTAAACCTACTCAGGAGTTGAAAATCGAAGCATATGCTAATGCTCTCCCAGCTTCTATTTCCATGTTTTTGAAAAGGGCTGCCAAACCAACCTTAGCTAAGAATTATGAAGAAGCCAAAACTATAGAGTTCTAAATGAAGGGATGTAAAGAATTCCAAATCTCATTAGTTAATAAATAAGTTCAACCTCCTCCCGGGAGAGGACTACTGAGACTAGACCCCCAGGGAAATAAATAGAACAAGGTCCCGAAAAAAGGAGTGGGGACATAGAGGACCTACAACGCATGGTCAAGAAGTTATCAAAAAAAATCATAGATATGAAGAGAAGCGCAGGGAAGGGAACCCAAGGCCAGAGGCCCTATAAGCCTTTCTTTAAAAGGAACTTGCCTTTCAAAGAAATTGAACCTCCCCCGATCAACTTAAACATTGATATAGGAAATGTAGCATCTGACTCTTTCTGTACCTATCATCAGGGGAACCACTCTGAAAGAGACTGCTCTCAATGGGTGCATTCCATGAATTTGATGGCCAACTAGTTTCTAGATGAGGCCTCCCTAACCAAACCATCAAGTGGCTCAAATATGAATATTATCGATCAAGAAGAGGTTGATCCACCGGAAGAAACAACCATTTTGATATGGGACCCTTATTTACCTATGCCTTTCGATGACCTACTTGAAGTCCAGGAACCACCCGCAGAAGTCTTATCTATGAAAACATGAAGTAGGGGTCAACCTGTCTCAGAAAACCTTGCTACTACCCAAACTTCAAGAGAAAGACCAGCCCCCGATCACCCAAAAGCACCTTTTTCCCCCCTAAGAAACCCTATAAACATCCATACACAAGAATCGCCCAAGATAGACTTCAACATAGTGGAAGATTTGATGAAATTGAAGGCAAACATATTGGTCAGGGACATGTGTAGAATCCCTCATCAAAAGGACTTTCTGTTACAAGCATTGAAATCAGTAGAAAATACCACAACAAGAACTGACCAAGGAGGAAATCTAACTCCCACAGATCTAAGAAATAAACCAACTATGAATGTCTGCTTTGAGGATAAGAAGGGAAAACCTTTTTTCCCACCATTCCTTTTAACCTTTGAAGTCTTCAACATAAACCTCCATAATTGTTTGGTTGACTCGGGAGCATCCTCTAATGTTATTCCATTGTCTATTTGCAAAAAAATAAATGTAGTCCCTCTCAAGAGAGATAAACATGTTATACAATTAGACAGAACCCAGGTGAATGTTATGGGAGAACTCAAAGATGTAATGATCAGGATAACGACACACCCTAAATTTGTGAAAGTAATTGACATCATTGTAGTAGATATCCCAGAAGCTTATGGATTGTTATTGAGTTGATATTGGTCTGAGAAGTTAAGCAGATACTTTAGTACAGACTTGACTCACCTTTGGCTGCCATTAAAAGAGCATGTAAATGTGATCAGGATCGATAGGGAAAGATATCTAAAAAATACTGTCACTGACTTAGAAACCTTGAATGAACCCTCTTCGGTAGATTTCCCCATGCTAGGAAATTATTCCCGTGACTCCGATTTCGAGAATATTTCCTCCCTTTCATCTGATGTTCCCCTTACCCAAAACTCAAAAATGATTTTTCAAGAGAAACTATCGACGACGATGGAGGAAACTCTCTTATGTCAAGAACCTACATTAGAAATCACAGAACAAACATGAAAGGGAGATGAAAGTGACAAAAAGGAGGAAGCTAATAGGTTTTTCCCACAAGTTTGGACCCTATACTTTGATGGCTCTAAATCGCAAGAAGGGTTTGGGGTAGGGTGCATCCTCATTGATCCAAAAGGTAAACGTAATTTTCTATCCTGTAGACTAGAGTTCAAATGCACAAAAAATACTGTCGAATATGAAACTCTAGTACAAGGGATAAAGAAAGCCATGGAATTGAACGTTAAATAATTGAAGGTCTTCGAAGATTCTCAAATCATCGTTAGAATAGTAAGGAAAACGATACATTGCAACTCTCCACACTTGAGGAATTACCAGCAGGAAGTGCAGAGGCTAATAGATCATTTTGAAGCTTTCAACATTACAGTGATCCCTAGATCAAAAAACATTCTTGTTGATTCTCTGACCACTGCTTCTTCAAGGCTATCACCTCTAGAAGATTATGAATCCTCCTAGTTCATTGTGGAATTTCTCTACAAACCATCGGTGCCCAAAAATATTTCTAATTGGAAGGTCTTTGAAAGAGATGAATAGATCATAAAATTTTTGACTAACCAAAATAATTTCAAAGACTTGGCTATTGACGATGAAGTATTCCAGGAAAAATCAACAGAAACTAATCCTCAGATAGATCAATTGACTGACAAATTGAATTCTCACATGATACCAAAGGGAATATCCAATTTAGAAAACCTTTTTGACCTAAGGGAAAGATTTAAGGGGTCAAAAAATGTGAAGACTGGTAGTTCCTATCCCATGCATGAAACTATAAATCTCGGAACCTTGGAAAACCCAAAAAATGTAAACCTTGGAAAGACAATATCTATAAAGGAAAGGAAGGCCTATCTCAAACTTTTCAAACAATATCAAGATGTCTTTGCATGGTCCTATTGAGACCTGAAAACTTATGATACTCATATCATTAAACACACTATCCTTTTAAATCCCGAAGTAAAACCCTTCCAACAGAAGCTTTGGAAATACCACCCATCCCTAGAGCCCCTCATGTGTGAGGAGTTAAGTAAACTGTAAGATGCCAAAATTGTCTTCCAGGTTAGGCACTCTGCTTGGGTAGAAAAATTGGTTCTTGTAAGGAAAAAGTTTGGGGAAATCCGCCTACATCTAGATTTCAGAAATCTCAAAAGAGCTTCAAAAAAGGACAACTACCTAGTCCCACCAATGGAGAAACTCCTACATACCATGTCTAGCTCTGATATTTTCTCATTGTTGGACAGTTTCTTAGGTTAAAACTAGGTTCTAGTTTCAGAAGAAGATCGCTTGAAAACCACCTTCTGAACTAAGTGGGGAACCTTCACTTACAAACTCATGCCCTTTGGGTTAATCAATGCTAGAGCGACCTTCCAAAGGGAAATGGATGTAGAATTTCAGGGACTAATCAATAAGTGTGTAGTATTCTATTTGGATGACGTGACTATTTATTCAAAGAACATAGAAGATTGCATCCAACATTTAACCCAGATTTTGGAAAGGTGTAGGAAATATGGTATATCCTTAAACCCTAAGAAAAATATTTTTGTTGTCGAGGAAGGTAAGTTGTTAGGCCACATTATATATCAAGAAATCATTCGCATAGATCCAGAAAGGATTAAGGCTATAGCTCAACTTCCATTACCTCACAACAAAAGGGCTATGCAATCATTTTTTGGGAAAATCAATTTTGTGAGGAAATTCACCCCGAATTTCACGAAAACTATCAAACCCTTACAAAAAAATGATTCGTAAAGATGTTGAATTTAAGTGGGATAATGAACAAAAGAAGGATTTCAGAAATATTAAGACTACAATATCTGAAGCCCCAGTGTTGCAAAGTCCCGATTTCAACAAAGATTTCTTCCCCTATACTTTTGCCTCTGACCAATCGTTAGTTGCAGTATTAACTCAAAAGGATGATGACAACAATGAGGCCCCAATGTCATTCATGATCACTAATTTCCAAGGTGTTGAACTAAATTACCCTACTATAGACAAGCATGCTTATGCGGTATACAAGGAAGTAAAACATTTTAGATATTACATCCTCAAGAACCATACCAAATTCATTGTGCCTCACCTTGTAGTTCGATCCATGTTTACTCAATAGGAGATGGGAGAAAGAAAAGGAAACTAGATGGTAGTAGTCCAAGAATTTGATCTAGATACAAAACCTACTAAACTAGTTAAAGGACAAGGGTTATGAAAACTAGTAGCCCAAGCTCAGGACTAAGTAAATGATGACCTTGGATGGGAGAATGAATTGGCATTATGGTGTGGTGAAGCTTCATAGACCTCCCCAGGGAAAGAGTCTTGGTATGAGAAACTGACATATCTCTTGAATCATGGAACTTGCCTAGAAAACCTAAACCCTAGGGAAAGGAGAGCTCTTAGGTTAATTATGATCTTTCGTGATTAATTATGATGGAGTAATTTTAAGATTTTTTGAACGCGAAGATCAAGACAAAGTTATGAAAGAGCTCCAAGATGGTCATGCAGGTGGACATTTCGCAGGAAACATCACGACTCATAAAATACTAAGAGATGGTTATTATTGGCCTACTCTGTTCAGAGATGCTCACACATACCTAGAAACTGTAATACTTGTCAATTGAGCATGGGGAGAAAAAAGAGAGAACTTGTCCTACTCCACTAGTAGCTGTCTCTAGGCCATTTGAGCAATGGGGGTTAGATATCATAGAAGAAATTACACCAAGTTATTCAAAACATCATAGGTAAATACTTAGTACCACTGATTATTTCACTAAATGGGCAGAGGCCATCCCTCTGACTCATGTAAACAAGAAGGTGGTGATCCAATTCATAGAACAACAACTGATCACAAGGATCAGTGCCCCTTTTGTCCTTGTTTTTGATGATGCAACTTATTTTTCTTCCACCTTATTAACAGATTTTTCCCTGGACAAAGGAATCATAATTAGATAATTTGCAAACAATGATCCACAAGGAAACAAAGTGGAAGAATCAATTAATAAGAACGCAGTGAGAATATTAAAGAAAACAATTGCAGACAACCAAATGAATTGACATAATTCACTTCATAATTATTTATGGGCTGATAAAGTCACACCCAAGGAAGCTATAGGGAATACCCCATACTTTCTTGTATACGGACAGGAAGCCATTCTCCCAAACATGCTTTATCTTCCATCTCTTCAACTTTCTTAGAATTCCAGAGGGCAGTCCTCATCAGTCATACAACAAAGAATTGACACCCTGCTCATGCTAGAATAAGAAAGGGAGAAAGCAAAATGAAAGTTCATATCTCATTAGAAAATAGTGAAAAGGTTGTTTGATAAACATAAGGCCAAAGATAAGAATTTTGAGGTAGGAGACTTAGTCCTGAAGTGGGACAGAGCAAATGAGCCTAAAGGAAAACATTCTAAGTTTCAGAATCTATGGCTCATACCTTTCCAGGTGGCTGAGAAGATTGGGTTAGGTATGTATCAACTACAGAATATGAGGGGGGAACCTAATGCCCTCCTAGTGAATGGCCAAGTCCTGAAACAATATTTTCATTTTAAAAAAAAAAATACGATGTTTTTGTTTATGTTTTTATGTTTTCACGATGTTTATTTTAGATACGCCGATTGCGACATGCATTTTTTGTTTTATCTTTTTCTATTTGTACGTTTTGTGATTTTGAATATTGTGTTTATAAAAACAATGGTTGACCTCAAAAAATGTGATATGACGAACTCTGTTCCTAACTCGTCGCTCACATACAACATAATAAACACTGAGGGGACCTGCAGTTGTTTTGATGGGTTCTATTTCTAACTTGAACATGTGAACAACTTTGGAGAAATGCAAAAGTGTCTACCTGGTGGTTTGGTGAAACCTTAAAGGGAAATATGGTAAGATGGAAAGGACTACATGTACCTGAGAGATAGAGATATCAAGTTTCACTTTAACCATTTCATTTTGCAAACAACATACATCCTCCTCTCCCACTCGCTTAGGAAATTCTGCCGAAATAAAAACCAAATATATCAAACGAGCGCGTAGTAGGAAAGGTTATGAAGATAACTTCGTCAGGGCAATGGATGCTCACTGGAAGTGGAGCAAGGTCTGTGAAGCTGGGGTGACTCCATCGGGGCTATGGATGCTCGTTGGCAATAGAGCAACATTGTTGAAATTGAATAAGGGTAACTAAAAGGGCCTAGTGCCAGTGAATGCTTTACTAGAATTTTTTCAAAGGGGGCATGAGTCAGGGTTATAGGAAAATAAGGTTGAATAAAGGTTGAAAATCGCACAGGCAGGCCCAGATGCATCAACCGGGGAAATTTCAAATGCAAGGGTAAAAGAAGCTCTGATAAAAAAAACACGTTAAGCTCCTAACTAGCATTTGCATCAGCCGAGCTCGAGGAAGGAACATAGATTTTGTTTTCTCCCAGTAAGTCACCATTTGTTGAGCACTCAACACACCCTAAAAATCCTATGTCAATTTTTTTCTTTTTGGGTTCCACTTGATCTTTGTGCTGTCTGTTTCGACTTCAATGTTTTGTGAAAAATGTTGTGCCTTTGCTTATTATCATGAATCTCATTAGTTTTTCAGGTTTGTTTGATCTTATGAAACCCCATGAATTTAAAAAATCCTTAACTATTGAATAAAGAATCAAAATCCAAAACACTTCACCCGATATACTTAGATTCGGCGTCGGAAGGCATTCAAAGAAGGAAAAAAGCCACTCGGGAAACCTCAGTCACCGAGCATCGATCTCCATCGGAATCGGAAAAAGAAAGTTTTGTTTGCGCCAAAGGTTTGCATAAGGATATTGATGATAGCCGATTTCTCATCGGCATTGGTAAAAGATGAGGGGAATAAACATTAGCGAAGAAAGAAACGATATCGTTGATAGTCGATACCCGACACGCCTATCAGAATAGGGGAATACCTAAAAAAATCACGGCGAACATTCTGACTACGCTAAAGAGTTCTCCCGATCATTAATCCCCGATGCATTTCGACATCAGAGATTTTTCAAGGAAGTTAATCCGTAGAAAAACATGTGATAGGTATCGTCAATTGGCAATCCCGGATACTTTTCGGCATCGACAAGGTAAGATATGTTTTAAACTAAATAACTTAATGAAAGCCTCAACTTCAATTAATACACACCTCTCCTTATAACCACCACTTGTTATATTAATAAACAAAATTAAAAAAAAACTTCACTTTATTACATTATTTTATTAAATCTAAGATATAATACATTACTTATAATTTTTATTAAAATTCTAGGGTTTCACCCAAACAAATTTAGGGTTCCCTCTGCTCTACTTTAGTATTTATTAGGGTTCTTCTCTTTTATTTTTCTCGGGCTTTTATGTCCTAAAGATGGATCCTGTTGTGGATCTGAAATGTCGATGAAAAATCGATAACATTGTGGTTCTTCCGAATTCTGAAAAATAATACACACGGATTAGGCCAGTTGTCTCAACGCCACGTGTATTTTCTAGATTGGAGAACCATATGGTCTAGTTTTACCCTGACGTCATTCTTGTTTCCCTAGGTCCAAATCATACCTCCAAGTCATCATTTCCACGACAACATTGTACAATCAGATTGATCGACGTTTGAGATTTTGCGAGGGACATCGATGAAAATGTTCGTAGCACATCCCCGATCCACCCACTGAGAAAGCAACATGATGGGACGTTTTGGTGTTAGATATGATTATATTTGGAGCATTTAAAGGGTTAATTAATACCAAATCTTGCATTAGTTTTTACCTCATGTTCCAATCAAAATAGCCATTTAAAAATCCCCGATAGACCACACCACTCTTCGTTCTTTTGTCGTCAACCCACGATGAATTTAAGTTGCAGAGATTCAGCATCATATTCTTTTAAATTTCACTCATCACCCGAATTCAATGACTGATGAGACACAATAAGTTATTCTTTGGTTTAAATTCTCTTGAACCATTGTAAATAAAATCATTCTATGCACAAATAAATTCGGAGCATCCGGAGAAACAAGACGAGCAATTCGAGAGCTGCAAAGATCCCGTGAGTATCAAATAACCAGGTCTAACAAGATTACAGGTATGTATCCAAGTCTATGTATCTTACATGTTTACACTCCATATACTTTTTATCCTATTTTATTCTTTACGCAGTCTCTAAAGGTTATTTCGATTGCAGGAAAAATGCCTCCAAGAAAGCCAACCACTAGACGATTGTCGAGGGTACCGAAGCTGAAAGAACCAGATTTAGGTGAAGGCTCCTCTCTAGGGTTCGCAAGACAATTGGAATTCACACCAAGACCAGAGCCCGTCATCAAAACATCGACAAAGAAATATTTTGTCCAGCCTCCGACCTTTGGAGATACAGAGGCAAGCACAGGGTTCAAGATGACACTCTTGAATTAGGGAGAACTCTTCAAAAAGATCAATCAAGAGGAATTCCCAGAAAATATCCCGTACATTGACCCAGATGTGAGAAAGCTCGATGACGAGGTGTTTCCAAATATCCGATGGTCGTACCTACACATGGTAGCAAGAAAAAACCCTGTTTTTCTCTGTATAAAACTCCTGAAGTGGCTCATCGAACACACAGACACACATAAGTGTTTAATCAACGATGACAATGGTGGGTGTGTCGAGGTGTTCCTGTCGATAGAGGTTCAGAAATGCTACAAACTCTGAGACCCCAAGGAGCGGTTGAATACATATTTTGTTGTGAATTTCTATGAGTGCCATGACACCAGCTGAGTGATGGCCTCATGGTGGAGGGAAGACAAGAAATACACCAACCGGAGCATTGGATGGTACTAGACAACCAACTTAAGGGAGCCATACATTTACTTGATGAATCTCATCTTTCAATTGTATGGAGAGAAGGATTGCTCCAGATTTTCAGAGGCATGGATGCCCTTAGCTTACATTGTGGCGATCTCCAGGAGCAGTTTCAACTTGGGGGTGATCATTTCGAAAAAACTGACCATATGTATACAACAGGCTCAGACACTGAAGGAAGGAGAGACACCAGCCTTCACCATGGCATCTATTCTGCTCGATGTCATGTGTGTCAGAAACATTTTCGTCAACATGAACCTAAGATGGCACGTCACAGATCTCCCGGTCCATGTATATTTTAGCATCTTATGGGAGAACAGGTACAAGAATTATTTCTCTCTCATCTACGATGAATTCATCTCACAAATTTATTTCATTATTTTTAAGAAAGAATGCCTGAGACTATTGGTTCCGTCCAAGAAAATGATATCAAAGGTAGGCCATTGGTACTTAGATGAGCATGATACCTACATTAGGGTGTTTGGGGTCACCGGAGCACCACATCTCCTGCTAGTGCATGTCCCTGACCGGCTTGTAGTGGGAGAGATATGCTACCAGACCATCCTGCAAGGCTACAATGCCACCTTGGTCAAGGATAAAAAGCGGGCATTTATACCTTATGGATTCCATGTAAGATTCTATTTGGTGAAGGACATCGCTCAAGCCAAACAAGAAGGGTTGAGCCAATTGGAGTTCATATTCTAGACTGACCAATTCCGCAAGCATGACCTCAAGGGTCTAGTCTTGAAACACGCCTCACAAGTGTCATCCTGTTGGCCATACGCCCATGAGAAATTTGAAGATGAAGTCTTCACATAAAATGCCCAAGACTGGGATGAGGTGGTGGCAAGTATGGTTGACCCCAAAATGACCAGGTTCAAAGACATGAGCCTGGATGAAAAGGTGACAACCATAGAGGAATCGTCTCAAGAGGCCCTCAAAGACAGGGAAGAAATGGTAGCGACAAAAGCAACAGAAGTCCCCCGGGTATCCCTGGAGAAAGATATAGGTTTCCCTATGACTTAGGACGTGTGGGAGAGGGGATTTCTCATGATATAACAGGCACAATGAATAATTGATCAGCTGAAATATGACCCAGACCTCACAGGAATGACAAGGTCCCCTTCCGATAACCCAAATGGAAGCCAGACAGGACCAAGTGACCCTGAATTAATAGACATTAATGAACTTGCTGGGTTAGATGACCCTGAATTGACAATGCCACCAACTGAATCATCAACAGGTGTTTCAAATCAGTTGAAGATAGTCAGAACATTAGGGAGAGAAAGTGCATCGAACCCCTTAAGTGAGTTGTTAAACATCTATGATGACAAAGAGAGCCCAAAGGTATCCTTGGTGACCCTTGTACAGATCGTAGAGTAAAATGAGCCAGAGAGGACATCTTCCCTAGCTCCTGATGCTCAAATTCAAGACCTTCCAAAGAATGAACAAGAGGTTGAGAGTGTCTTAAACATTGAGCTGCCCAATGCACTGAAGACCCAAGCAGATAGTCCAAAGGATGAGCCAGAGACCATCGAACAAAAGGAAGAATCTCCATGGAAAGAAATCGATGTCTCAACAGTCAATTATCAAGTAAGTACTGACACCCCCGACACCTCAATTTCAATCGGTACTAAACTTCTCGATGAGCGACAAAAAGAATACAAACCTTCCGAACATATGGAGGAAGTTCAAGAACCTAGTATTGAACAAATATATACCATCGGGAGCCTAGGAAATATGCTCACTTGGGGAGATCAAATAATTCCTGAGCTTGTTGATGAGGTCGCTGACATACATGCCATCAATTATGACCGGATAAGGAAATATATCATGTAGAGAACCACCAATAAGAGGAGGATCACTCTAGATCGCTCCATCCTCATCACCACGAAGGAGAGCCTGATAAATACAGAGCATGCCAAAACATATGAACTTATCGATGCAGGGATGACAATCACAGATTCCACCCTGGACAAAGCAAAAGGGGATGAAGATAAGTTGGCTACTTCTTTGAAAGAATCGGAACATTTGTGCCACTTGGTGAAATATTACCAGGACACCACATAGGCCACGGTGTATCTAAAGAGTGAATTCAAAGAGGGCTACAACAAATTTACAGATGAAGAGAACCTGTTCACCGCGAGGATAGTCGAGCTGCAAGAAGACACCCTCATGGAACTAACCACGTGCAAGGATATGGAGAGGTCGTACAAGAAAGCACAACAAGCTGTGGAAAAGGTCAACTATATCAGCATGGTTCAGCAGGGCTGAGATACAAAAGAGAATGACATCCGGGTGTTAAAAGAAAGCAACCTCGATCGCATAAAGAAATCAGCCGAATATTGGGCAAAAATGGTTCGGGAGGCTCATCGGGAAATCCAAGAGAAATGGGCCAAGTGCAAGAAAATATGGATCAAGATCAACCGAGCAATGAGAGACATTAGCCTCCCCAAATTTGGCACACCTGATGACTTTGTCGACTTGTGCAACATAGTCAAATCGCATGTCGAATAAGACTCATCATGGTCTGAGGAAATAACAAAGGTGACAGACTTGGCGTCAGGACAAGTGCAACAGTTCAAGGAGCATCTGATCAAATCTTGGGCCATGTTGCAATAGTTAAGTGCCTGAATAGTCAAGTATCGGGCATAAGAAGAGAGATAAGAGAGACTCATTCGACCCCAATGGAATAACATAGATTCCCATATGCTAACACATGTGAAGATCTCTTCATCAAGTGGTCAGAGTATGAGAAGAGTCATCCACTCAAGTGAGATTATTTGATGACTCTTTGAAGACTGATAGAATAAAGCGCGATGTGGTGAATTTTGTTTTACTTAGCTGCACTTTAATAGTTATTTTTAGTTAATAGTATGTTATAAATAGGAGAGTTGACCTACTAGCAAAGGTCGATGGTTATTGAAAAGACCATCATTTTTGGATTTTGTTAAGAACTATTTCATAGCTACCTTAATTAAGAAGTCATGTTTAGGACTAGAGACAAAGTTGTGTTTTTCATCAAAAGTGTGTATAATTGGATGTGGAGAAGAATTATTCCCAATTTCATCTCTTAAATGGATGTTGTAACGAGTAAGAGCTTCTAAAAATATTGATAAGTTATTTGATGCAACACTTTATAGTTCTTATCTCTAACGATTAAAATTATGTCATTGTGTTAAGATCATTATTTTTCTTGCCATCGTTTATGGCATGATGTTTTCTTTCTGATAAATTTTATCTCAGTCAAATTGGAATACCAGCAAGTTAATGTATTAGTACTAGGCTTGTGGTAGATCATTGATGTCTACATGCTAGACTAAAAAGGGTTATCCCAAAGCTCAGCCTTCTCCAGTAGTTGAGTTCTTCCTTCTTTGTTACCTAGTTGGTTTATACTAGCTTTTATCTTGTATCAGTCCCACCTATAAGAGAAATTACAAAAAAAGAGAACATCTAAATTGAAGGAGAAAACCTTCACAAGAAAACATAAAGCCAATCAATTATTTGGCCAAATCGCAAGATCTAGAGAACCATTCCACTATTAAACGTTGTAGAGTCTAATTGGGCCTTGGTGGCAGGTTTGGTTCCTGTTGTTGAGATAAAGGGATTTGGGACCCCTAAACAGGTTCGTCTGGAAATTGCTTTCCTTTCACATGCTTTGAGGAAAAATCATTTTCAAGGGGGAAGATTTGTAATATACCTAAAGTGTATTACCACTCTATAATGATGTATGATCATTTATTTTTTTCTAAGTAGTAATATAGATCGAACCTTATGTGTATTTATATATGTCCATTGTACTCCATCAATCATCATTCTCATATATATTCATATAATAAACCATTATTATTTAATATGGATATATGGGATTAGTTTATGCATTCATGTTGTTCTCATGAAGTGAACAACCAAGTTCACTTCAACCATTGTCTAGACCCAACTCACTAGTAGACCTAGAATGACTTATAACCTTTTAAAATTTGTTCTTCATCTTCTTGCAACATATCCAAAGGTAGCTCAACATCACCATCATCTTTTGAATGACCATAATACCACATTTTATGGGTCCAACAAAGTAGTCTTCACGATTGCATGATAGATGATGAAGATTTGAGTGAATATACACTAGATTTTGTGCTTTTTTGGAGGCAAGTCAATTACTCTTATTTGAATATATGAAAATAGGTTCACTCGAATTTCTCTAACATGTTGATGAACTAGTCATCTTCATATCAAAATGGAAACATGACCATTAAAACTTAAGTTTTTATGAAATAAAATTTATTAAATAAATACATACATACAATAGATTCAAACAAAGATTTAGATTTCCTGAGAAATCAAACAAATATCCAATTGATGAAGCAAAGGAGTGCTAGCTCCATATTGCAACCAAAATTATATGGGCCTAATTCTAGCCATGTTATATGAACAATCATCATATATAAAGTGGTCCTCAGATCTCAAATATGTGCAACACTCTATTTGTATGGAAATTAGATCATTGTGATCATAACACCTCTTAATGAAGGTATTCCAATCACTCATAATGCCTTCATCATTAATTGGTTTCTTATGAAACCATTTAGGGTTGAGTAAGAAAGCAATTGAATGGAAAGAGCTATGAAACATATTCCATCTACTAAGGCTCAAGTCCCACTACATAACCAGTTTAACCATCTATTTCTATAATGTTCATTAAACACAATTTGTTGCCCCTCATTTGATTGAGGTCAAAAACATTTCCTAAGAATTGTTTATCTAAAGGACATCAGCAACACATTTAACACCAATTATAATGTAAATTTCACTCATATAATTTTTATTTAAGATCTTTTGAGAAGATTTATTTATAAATCCTTAATCCAAACACTAAATTGAAGTGTTCAGCAAGATACCTACAAACAATCTTATCTCCAATTTTTTCAAGGCTAAAGGATTTACATGTGACTACCACCGTTATATTGTACTTGTTACTCAATTTCAATTCATGTCATGTCATGGGACAAGAGTAGGTGTACTAGAGGAACAACAAGGTCCTTATTTATGCTACTTTATCACATGAGGTTTCGGTGATCCAATAATATATTTACAACAAATACATTCGACCCATGCTACATGGAATATAATTGATGAATGTTAGTGACATAAAGTTATTGCATCCATAAGAGGAAAATCCTATCTTATAATATCGCAAAATTCCACCCAACAACCAAAACGTATGTCTTATGTATTCGATGTATGTAATGTATCGTTCATTATTTAGTTGAGGTACCACTACATGGGTATAACTCCATCAAACTCGTTAAGGGTTAGGATATGGTTTTAATCATTTTTTAATTAAAATTGAAATTTGTATTAATATATAAAAGTATGTTAAATTGAAGCTAAACAACAAGTACATTTATTTTGGGATCTTCTCCTAATAGAGTAAATCACTAAATTCATATATAAATTCAAAAAGATACATGGTATGGTAACATTTCAAGTTTTTCTACATGTTGCTTGCATCACCATGGGACCAGGCGCTAGCCTGCGGGGAGTTGGGGCGATGTTGGGCATCACCCCCTTGTCACCCTCAGTACTCAAATTGACCCAAAATACATTAGACTCAAAGGAACATGTATACTGATTTAACCCTGCACATTATCCTGATATTAGGGGATGGTGGAATTTGAAAATCTACCATTTTCCATAACCACACCTAGATTCAATGAAGTGACATACTTTTCCAAGACATCAACTTCACCATTCAAGTCTCGTTGGATGTGGTAGAGGTTTAGCACTTTGAATCGATTAAAAATTGTTTGAATACGATCAATTATTCCTTGAAGATGAATCCCCATAGGTTAGAGAGGATCAATGTTGCTACGATGATGATTGATGATTCATCAAAGACCATTTAGTTTTTAATCTATAATCTCTTAGCTATATTAAGCCCACAACAAAGAGAGTATGCTTCAACCAGGTTATTTAACGTTTCCCTTAACTGCCAAGTATAATGTGCCATCTGGTTCCCACAGGGATTCTGAAGAGTCCCCCCTGCTCCTGCTACCCCTTGGTTATTCTAGGAAGATCCATAAAAAAACAAGATATGTCTCTATTGTTGTATCCTCCATTTTGAAATCTTAGATAGTTCCATTCTGATTTTCCATTTTTGCAAAGGTTTTAACCTAAGAGGGTGGGACTACCTCACTTGGTATAGATGAAACTTCTCAAGCCATGCATGCTCATGATTTTCCACCAAGGAATTTTTCCCCTATATTCTGGTTGCAAATATTCCACCATAAGAGTCATGATCTTAAGAGTTGTTTCTCTTAGTTTAATATCTTCACCTTTGAAAATTTTCTTATTTCTTTCCAACCATATTTTCCATCACATAAATTTTGGCAAAGCATACCACACTCTCAAAAAATTATTCTTATTTTGTAATGAGTAATCGTACCTCCTCCCCCAATGGAAAAACATTTATTCCCAAGTAGTGGGTTGTCCCACTCGATGCAGTAAACTTGCACATGTTGTATCCCGCACTTCTATGGCATATTGGAATCCAAAGAACATATGCATAATCAGTTTGTTTTCACCAACACACAAGGCACATTGGAAAGGTCCAGTAATTCCTCATTTTCCTAAATTTTCCATAGTGAGGACTTTAACTTGTGCCAATGTCCAGCAAAAAAGATTTACCTTCAACAACCCATCATTTGACCAACATTTTTTCCACAGAGGAGATCGTTGCACAGGAATATATTATTCTAATATAGTTGAGTATCAAAATTTGACTGGACTAAATGCATTACCGCATCCCTTTCGATCCTTCTCCACAACATTTGTTGGAGCACAACCAAAAAGAGGAAGAAAAAAATTGTGAACAAGAGAAGAAGAGTTTCTAAGGGAGAGACCAAATGCCAAACTCTCCAAATTCCATACCGGACATCCACTCTGAGATGTCATGCAATGTTATCTAGTGCATACTCTCCATCCATAAACTAAGAAGTGTAAGCTCTACTCTGTCTCTCAAGGGTCACTTGCCATTTATACTATCTTGCCATATATCCGCACATTTCCCATTTCTTGGAGACCATGTTAATAATTCTTCAAGTAGTGGTGTTGCAACCTTAAGCAATATGAAAACACAAGTTTAACCATTAACCATATGTTTAAAACATTAATTTTTTATACTTAATTTAATATGTTAACTTTTTTATTGTTATATATTTAACTAGCATACACCATAAAGTGAATTTGTGGTGTAACCGTTGGATTTTCAGGGGTGGTAGACTTGTCCTCATCAAATCAGTTCTGGAGGAAACCTGATTTACTGAGTATAAGAGCCTGTGGTTGGTAAGTTGTAAATGCCTTACGATGCCCAAAGACTATGGTGGTTTGGATCTTAAAGAAGGGGTTAAATTTGGACAAGATCTTGCGGCCAAATCCTTGTGGGTATTTCTTACCTAGGAAAATCTTTGGAAAAACATTTTTTGGGTAAAATAAATATCTCCTTTGACAATACTGGATTGGATCAGATATAGGAACAAAAATATCTCAACTACCTCATCACAGTGGAGGATCTCATATAGTCACTTAGATCCAAAGGTTTATGCAGTTTGAATCAATTCAAAAACCAGGACTTGTCCACAATTTGGAATCAAGTTTGGCATTTAGCTGTAGTATTGGAACTTGAAGTTCATAGGGAATTGGATTGGCATAAGTATATCACTTCACTACAACAAGCACATATTCACCTTTCTGAGAACATAGACGAGATTATGTGGTCTTTTTTGCACCCTGGAGGTACATATACAACCAAATTGGGTCACATTTCCTTGATTAAATGTGAGGATGGGAATTTAGTATGGTGGCACAAGAAGATTTGGTAAATAACTACACCACCAAAGACAACTCCCTTGTTTTGGTTGATACTCAAGGGTTGAGCTTTGACTTGGGAGTGTTTACAAAGAATTGGATTCCAAGGTCTAGGTATATGTTCTCTCTGCTCTTAGGAAGAAGAAACAATTACTCATATCTTCCTCCATTGCATCTACTCTATTCAAGTATGGTTTGAGATGGAGATTTATACACGTATACCCTGCCTTTGGTCAAAATATTGCATTGTCTCTTGTTTGAAAGATTACTTCACAAATACTAACCTCTATTTTTCGAAAATGATGCAAATTTTAGTTGCATGGGGATTGTGGTTGGCTCACAATGAGTGTCTATTAGAAAATAAATTTTGGTTGCCATTCAAAGTTTCACAACATATAATTGCACTTACATAGACTTATAAAGATTTGCCTTGCATCAAACAAGCTCGTTTGATCACTCTGCTCAACATCGATCATTCTAATCCCGGGGAAGTTTTTGGTGGAGATTTCCAAGGCCCATAAATGATTTGTGGCTTGATTTTCTCCTTACATCTTTCATCAACAAATTTTTTATCTGGGAAAGTAAATATAGGTAAAGGCACAAACAACTTGGTAGATTTTTCATCACTCTTGGCACTTCTCAAGCTCACAACATTTAAAGGAGTATACAAATGTCATATTTATGGAGATTTCAAGATCTGTATTGGATGGATGAATCATGTGACTCATCTTTATCAATTGAATTTTCTACATCTAGGCTAGAAACTTGGAGCCATTGTTTGATATTTTGAAGATCTTCATTTCACGCACATCTTCAAGGAATTAAATGAACATGTTAATTCTCTTTCTAAAGAGGCTCTACAATTGTCTACAAATGTTCTTGTTTGGAAGGAGTTCCTAGAGGGAAATCTCATTTCCCAGACTGAGGACACTTTCGTTTAAAATCTTAGTCCTATACTAGATTATTTTTTAGTACCTCATGTGGTAATACTTTTTGAAAACATATTAATTTTCATA
>ML824392.1:97877-122723 GCA_009831015.1 Picea engelmannii | reverse complement strand
ACTCTCAATTCCCCATACCCAATAATGCATAAAAATAGAAAAAACAATAATTAAAGGTAAATGAAATCAAGAAGGTACATGCATACAAAACATATAAGGTCCACGCACAACTAGAAAAACAAAAAATTGTACAATCAATAATTTATATTGATTAAATTTGTCCTGAAAATATGTACAATCACTTCTTTTTTGTTTCTTCTTTTTTATAAAACTAATGATTGTATCGTCATCAAGTTCATGTCGATCTCGGCCTTCAACTATTGGGTCATTTTCTGTTGTTGGAAGGTGATGGGTCATCTCAAGCATTCTACTACTTCTAGTAGCAAGACATGGACGTTGATGCACTATTGGGAGGGCATCCACTACAATAACAAAAAGCATTAAAAGGACATGGTTAGTTATTATTCATAGCAGTGTTTCATTAGTACGAATATAATTACTATGTTTTTTACCTGGAGAAGTAGTGGACACCATTGGTTGGAGTATCGTCGGTTCCTCTCCTCTTAGAGCCCCCTCATCTACATGCTCTTCCATTGAAACAAGAAAAGTTATAAGTACATCATCTAAGGTAAATATTTATAATCGTCATATAATGAATTTTATTTTAAATACAGGTATATCATGATCATGGGTTTGCGAACCACTAGTATCATGGAATTGTTTTCCACCACCCTCAAATGACCCAGTGTTTCTTGCCTGCTTAAAAAAAATAGAGACATAACTAATTGATGGGTAAAATCAATTGTCAATATATTGGACAAGTAATCAACAACTGCAATCTTGTCATTTTATTTACCATCTCATTCCAAGGGTCAAATTGTGTCTGTGATCCCTTCCTTTGTCGATTTTCCACCACATATTGAAAGTTGAACTTGAATTCAAGCATCGAGTCTTCTTTTGTGACGGAACTGTTTAAGTTATCCCCCTGCATCGCATGGCATAGGATATGGACTTTTCCTTACCGGCTACAATTAGATAAAATTTGCACGATGATATATTGTATAATATTAATAAAGTATTTGGTACTTACAATTCTAGCTTTTAATCTCAAGTAACCATCTTGGTCAAGTTTGTGATGTCCGTGTTTATCTAATATTTCCTTTGTTTCTTTTGATGTGTCTAGGAGCCTATGAAAATTTTCAAGTATTTTATAAGATATCTCAATTTTTTCTATAGAACTAAACAAAATTCATCATATTCAATTCAAAATATCATATATTACCTTCCAAGGCCAGGTGGTGTCTTCCCTTCACTTCTCAATTAGTTCTTAGTTATCCTTTACGTCCTCCTGTATAGTCTTCCATTCCCTCTTGGGAATGGTTAGAGGACGATCATACTTAGGGTTCTTTTTCAATTGAACCCTATATTGATCTCTAACATATTTCAAATATGTATCGTCCCTTGAGGTGGTTGTTACGAGGAAAATATCTCTATGGCATGGGGTAAACCAAAACAGACGGAATGACACGCATAAATCAACTCTAATATCAAGTATGCTATATAAATGAAATGCTCACAAGACAAGGTCAAGAGCCTACCTCGTCTGGATGTTCAATGAATACCACCATTGAGCACGCAACTCAAAGCTTTATACATGCAACTTGTCCTCAACAACCAAGATATGAAAGCATATGGTGATAATATATAATGTTAGCATATATATTGGCATAATCCATTAACATACATGACAAATACAACCATGGAATAATAATTCAAACATTTGCAGGATATCAATTGGACGAGAAAAGAGTATTTCTATTAAAATAATCAGCAGGAGTATGTAGGTGACAAACTTCTGCAACGACACATATTGGAACTGAGAAACTAAGTCCATCCAGCTACGCCTCCACCAATGGCAATCTCACATAAAGGAGACAATGAGGTTATCCATCACAAAGAAGGAATACCTTGGGGGTTGAACAATGATTTTAGACTTTAAAGGATAAAGGGATCCAGACTCAATGTGAAGTGAAATTTCTCTAGAGTATATTTTCTCTCAAAAGTTGAATTCTCTCATCTTCCAAGGCTTGGATATGGCTCAATTTATAGCCTTCAAATGGAAATGAAGGGTCGATTCAGAGTGTTTCCAGTATATGGAAGGTCAAAGATCATGAATCTCGTGACGTGGCATGGAAACCCGACATAATTTTTAATTTTGAGCACCAAACCCAATGTACGTGGGTTGTAGTGGAGCAACCTATGTATAAGCTTGTTGTCTAACTGATAAGGCACGTATATGTAGAAAAATGTGTGTTTTTTTCTCTGGAGGGTAAAAAAGGGGACTTCAAGTCTGCATAGGGAAATGGAAAGGCCATCCAAGCAAGTTGCATGGGGTGAGGAAAAATTTTCTATGACAGTGGTTTCAAACTTATTGAATATATCACCAAACAAGCTGATCATATGGTCTATAAGATTCTTTTTCAAATATTAATTCTAGGCATTCCACCGTGTGCGAATAGTGGGCTCAAATATCTCTAGATCCTTGTCGTGCAAGGTCCTATAAAAAATATTGTTTCCTGAAAAACAATATGATAATTAGATTAAAACAATATGAAAGATGTAGATTTCAATAAAATAGTAGGAACTATTTAACATTTTCAAAAATACATGGGTTTTGTTGTATCTTCAAGGGAACCAAGTTTTCGTCCACCAACAAGTTGATGGAGAGTGTTCCCGATCTTTCAACACGTGTTGTCTCAAGATAAAAATGTCTCTGATCTAGCTGCACATAACCAATATCCTCATGAGATTCCCCATGTAGACCCTCATGAGCATGGTCTAGCGTGTGCAGTGGGGGTGTCTCATGGGCCCTAGTAGTTTCAGTCCTCTTAGCCATATATGGAGAGGAAAATAGCCTCATAGTTACATGGCTCGTGCTAGGATACTATGGGGTTTGTGCATCACTTCCATCGGCAGCATCCCCATGACCAGGTTGTCCCATCGGATGAAAAATTACCTATAGAAAGAAAACGTTAGAGTATTGCTCAGATAACGGTATCAGAAAAAAAATTCATAAATCAATATATGTTTGAAATAGTCTTTTTTTCAAATTGTGCTTACCCCATATTGTTCTATATCCTGCCTTAAAATTTCCATCTTCTTTTTTTCCTTCCTCTGTGTCAGGCCAGGATGTCAAAAAAGATAACTCCACATTGATAATTTTCATTAGCTAGAGAGGTGCATATATAAATAAATGAATGACTCTTGGTATTCCCCAACGGGTGACCGTTCCTATCACCTATAACACTTTGTATTTACATTAATTGTACAAGTAACGCATCCTCAATGGATTACATGTCCAACATTTCCCTCCTTAATCCGGAGGGATGTGTGTGAGTCCAAGCATCATTCTAAACTTCTCAATTTTTTCTCTTCCAAGCGCTTTGGTTAATATGTATGCAATGTATTCATATATGGAACAATGTATTAAGGGAATAGTCTTGGAATCTACATGATATCAAATCAAGTGATACTTTGTGTTGATGTGTTTGGTTCAATTATGGAATCTAGGATTTTTGGCAAACTTGATTGCAGAAGTATTTTCAACTAGAAGAGGAGTAGAATTTACTTGTTTCTCTTTCAAATCTTCAAGTATTTTCCTATGCCACACAATATCCTTTGTCGCTTTTGCAGTTTCCACATATTCTTCCTTTGTTGTGGAATATGTTGGGATTAATTGTTTGCATGATCTCTAGGAGAAAGTTGTTAATCCAAGACTCATGAGATAACCTAAAGTTGACACTCCATTTTCCTTATCCCCATCAAATTCTGAATCATAATATCCGATCAAGTTGAAGTCATCTACCTTAGAATACTTGAGTCCAAAACCTTGAGTTCCTTTAAATTATTTTAGATCTCTCTTTGCATCATACCAATGTCCTTCACAAGGCTTTTGCATGAACCTAGAAAGAATGCCAACAACGAATGAAATGTTTGGTCTGGTGGTAGTAAGATAGAATAGACTTCCCACAAGTTGTCTATACTTGGTTGCATCCTCAAATTCATTCCCTTATTTTGATTTGAGCTTCAATTTTTGTCCCATTGGAGTAGAAACGGGATTGCACTCAGCCATGCCAAACTTGTTCAACAATTATCTAACATACTTCTTCTAGGAGATGAATATGTACTTTGGATTTTGAATCACTTCAATGCCAAAATAGTAGTGAAGATGTCCCAAATATGTCATCTTGAAGCCTTTCTTAAACTCTTTCTTTATGGATGAAATGTAGTTTGCATTGTTCCCTGTTATGAAAAGATCATCTACATATACTATAAGATATACAACAGCTTTTCCAATTTTTTTGACAAACAAAGTTGCATGGTCAAGATTGAAATGCTTGAAATGTAATTTTAGAAGATGCTTGGTTAACTTTTCATACCATGCTCATGGTGTTTGTTTTAAGCCATACAATGATTTGATGAGCTTCCATACCTTATGTTCTTGTCCCTTCACAACAAAACCTTCGGGTTGAGACATGAACACGTTCTCTTTCAAGTCTCCATTCAAGAAATCAATCTCCACATCCATTTGATGAACTTTCCATCCATTTTGTGTTGCCATGGAAAATAGAGTGCAGATGGTAGCCCATTTTGTTTTGGGGGAAAAGGTGTCATCATAATCAATGCCTTCTTTCTGTGAAAATATTTTTTTCCACGAGTCTTGCTTTGTGCTTGTCAAGTGAACCATATGATCTGTATTTTTTCTTGAATAACCACTTGCATCCAATTGGTTTGGTTCCATATGGAGGGTCCACCAACTTCCATGTCCCATTCTTGATGAGAGCATCATATTCCTTCTGCATGGCTTCTTTCCATTCATCATGAGAAGTGGCTTCTATAAGGAATTTGGTTCATGGTTAGTAGATAAATTCAACTCACAATCATATGAAACATCCATATATTCTACATCACCTAATTTTGAATTATCTACATTACCTCCATCTTGTTTTGAGGAAAATATGGTTCGACTCTTTCCAATCTCATCAGGATGAACACTTTTAAGTGTTTTTTTCAGCCATTTCGATGGAACTTTATGAGATGGGCATGGTTGCTCTACCGAATGAGATGGTGTTGAGTTCTCATCAAGCCTCAATTTTTCAATATTCTTGATCACATCATCCAACTGAACTTCAAGTTCAGATGAAGTGGCAGGAACTTCTTCATGTGGGGAAGATGGTGCTTCAAAAGGAGATTCCAGAGATTGACCCAATATAGGGATCCCCCCTTCAATATGTGGAATCTCATCATCAAATTCATTATATGTATTTACATGGGTGAATCTGTCCAAATGATCAAGTTGGCTCTCAACAGTTTCTTCTTTCTTGGTGGATTCAAGAAAGAAGAGATTGACCCAATATAGGGATCCCCCCTTCAAGATGTGGAATCTCATCATCAAATTCATTATATGTGTTTACATGGGTGAATCTGTCCAAATGATCAAGTTGGCTCTCAACAGTTTCTTCTTTCTTGGTGGATTCAAGAAAAAAGAGATTGACCCAATATAGGATCCCCCCTTCAAGATGTGGAATCTCATCATCAAATTCATTATATGTATTTACATGGGTGAATCTATCCAAATGATCAAGTTGGCTCTCAACGGTTTCTTCTTTCTTGGTGGATTCAAGAAAGATCACATATTTGGAAAGGATGAACTTCTTGTTTGTCTCATCGTAAAGACGATACCCCTTCATGGCATTTGAGTACCCCCAAGAAGGTGCACTTCCGACTCCTCACATCAAGCTTGCTTCTTTGCTCCTTAGGAATCAAGGAATAGCAGATGGAACCAAATACCCTGAGATGCCTCACCAAAGGAATGTGGCCATACAGCTTTTCATATTGAGTCTTTTTTTTATAGCATGAGATGGACACCTTTTTTTTACATAAGCTGCACATAGAATTGCATTAGCCCAAAACATCAATTTAACATTCTTGAAAAACATCATGAAACAAACCATATTTCGAAGTGTCTTATTCATTCGTTCAACCACACCATTATGTTGGGGATTGTATGGAACTGTGATTTGATGTTTGATCCCATGTTGGCGAAGGTAGCTTTCAAATTTATTAGATGTATATTAACTTCCATTATCAGTGCGAAGAGAGGCAATATGAGACTAAGATTCATTTTGAATCCATACATGAAAATTTTAAATGTTTCAAAAGCTTGTGAATTATCTTTCAACAAATACACCCAACACATTCTCGTGTAACCATCATAAAGGACATTATGTATTTATTTCCATTTGTAGAAAGAACAAGCATAGGTCCACATAAATCAAAATGAATCAGTTCAAGTCTTCTACATGCTCTAAAGGTAGAATCATGGAAAGGTTGTTTTCTATGCTTTCCAAGAATACAAACATCACATTGTTTTAGTTTTCTAGGAATGGTAGGAAGACCAGAAATACCATTATTTCTCATTAAACGAAGACTGTCATAATTGATATGACCAAATCTAGCTTACCACAAAAGACTAGATGAGATTATACCTTAGTCATGACAGGATAGGTATGTTGCATTGTGTGTATGGGCAGATGTCTCATTCAACTCCAATAGTCTTCCATCTTCTATTATGGTCATGACAACCATGTTGTCAGAATCCTTCCTTATCTCAACTTTTCCACCGAACATATGAACAGAGTGGCCTTGTTGTCTAATTTGCACAAGGGACAGCAAGCTTCTTTGTTGACCATTCCCAAAGGTTTGAGAATAGATCTATCTGCAAAGTACACTACGTCATCTACATTGTCATCGAAGTCTTCAAATAGATCTCTTTGAAATATCATGTGAGAGATCGTGCCTATCTCAAGAAGCCATGCATCTCCCCAAGAAGAAAATGAAGTATTAAAGAGATATTCAGTTACTCCTATATTGCAATAGGAAAAAACATAATGTAAAGGTGCTTTACCTTTAGCCAAGGTTCTATATCTTACTTTTTTTATCTTTTTGTCATGGAACTCTGTAGTCTAAGGCTTCATGTAACCCATTCATTCCATAGCAAGTACAATGAAGGTCAAATTTTTCATAGGGATTATGCCAACCCCCTTCCTCTTAGTTTCTTATTTTTGTTTCTTCTCTTATTGCTTCTATGTTGTCCAAAAACTGGAGTAATGAAAGCCCCACTAGCAGATGCAAGAGAATGCATTGTCCTTTATCTTCATGCACATGTTAGCGAATATAATGAAGCTTCTCCAATAAATAAAACTAGAAATGCCTTACTACTGCATCAACGAAGTAGACAATGGAACCAAGAAGGATATACGAAACCTCCATGTCAAAGCACGAACACTCATGAAAATTGATGATGGAGGCTCATAAAAATGATGGATGAAAGTAAGGAAGCGATACCATAAATTGAGTGTTAGTTGTGTGAGAAGAGTAATACAAAGAGAAGCCCGACCAATTATTCGTATCAAGTCCAAGAGGTCTCGATATCAATGAGCACTAGGGCCTTCCCTCCAAAACTGAGGTGATATATAATTTAACACATATGACAAAAGAGATGCCCACAATTGAGTACCTTCATGTTTTCCTTAAGGTATTGAACAGAACATTTTCTACACTCTAGAAGATAACATCTTCATGTTCTCCGAATCTCCAAGCCATTTCTCAGGCGTCCAATTTTCAACATTCCACTTGAAGTGGTGGAAAAGAATATTCGCCTCAGCTTTAGAAATCTTAAGCACCTCTGAAACTTTTGCTTTAGCTTTGTCTTAGTGCTCACATATGTCCTCGAAACTTGAATTGTATAATCGTTTTCATATTCCAAGGTCGTTGTGTCATTTCCAGCACCACGAATGTTATCAAAAAAAATGCCAAAAACAGATACCCAAGTGGTGCTCTCGACCAAGCAACCAGAATAAATACCCAGCCAAGTCGATGGATCAAAATTTAATGTGACAACTATGTGAAATTATGTGTCATGGACACAGTTACCAGCTAGTGAATGTATAATGAATGGAAGCAAATGAGTGACAGCAGCGAAGAATGGAAGAAAATGAGTGACACCTCCAGCGAATAGATATAATATAAATGGATATATGGTAGATGTAAGCTAGCGAATAGATGTCTGGGCGAGAATTAGCGACCAATAGTGTAGTTGACGGGGGCTTCGTTGAGAACGTGTAGTGAAGTTTGATATCGAAACCAAGTGTTCAGCACATGTATTTGTTCGGCCTGATGCGAAAAACAAGGATTTGGAATTGGTTTGGGTATACTAAGAGAGGATTAAAAGAAAAAAAAAAATTGAACAGGCGCTCCAGCAGTCGGGTGAGACTAGGGTGGCTTGATGAGATAGTAAGTAGTTGAATCCGGTGAGAGATGAACAGTCTTGCGAAGAATTGATGTGAGACAGGTGAAGGAAGTCTAAACCCAGAACATAATTAGGGTTTTGAATTCGTGAATAGTTGGGCAGTATTCTTGCACTATGGAAACCTAACGCACGTATATTCGGTCAAGGAATATGGCAGAGAGAGTCAACCACATAATCAGACTGCAAAGGCAGAGATGGCAGAGGGCATCGTTTTCTGCATACGAGGTGAAACACTCGAGGAGTTAATTCTAGCTCTGATACCACTGTCACGCACGATGTCAAGATAACTCCACATTGATAATTTTCATCAGCTAGATAGGTGCATATATACATAAATGAATGGGTCTTGGTCTTCCCTAATGGGTGATCATTCATATCACCTATGAAGCTTTGTATTTACATCAATGTTACTAGTAACACAATATCAAGGGATTATGTGTTAAACACTCTGTAAGTGGTCGTAAGTGGCCTAGACCTAGCTAATTCAATGTATTCCTTATTTTTCTTTCTCAAGGTCTTTAGAATTGTTTCCATCGGCTTGATGGAATCATATATTTCATTCCACATAGCATCGTGCTCCGACGGTGTGCTCATCTACATCAACAAATAAACATGTTAATTCAATTAACGTAAGCAAGAATTGATATGAAAATCATTGTTATACCTGCTCCGAGCTAGCCGGTGAGTTCCCACAATCACCCTACCACATTATAAGATGCATGACAATTTAGAATGTTAGAAAATAATCTAACAAGCATGATCTATTAAATTGTATGTTAAATATATAAAAAGAAAAACATTAATTACAGGTTTGGTATATTGGTAGAACATGTTTACCCCCATAATAGTAGTGCTTCCATCAATTCGATTCAAATCGTAATCGATCAACAACTCTTCTCCTGCAACTATTGTTTTCAATGCACATACGAATATTTGATTTCCTTCAGGCCCCTCAAATATACAATTAAGTTTATTTATTGTTGTCCCAGGGCTTGTACTGCTAATAATTATTGCACTATTGTCTAAAGTCTTTGGCCTTCCATCAATATACATTGTCTCTCCTTTATTGTGATTGTTGTCTTTTAGTTGTATGTAATTTGCAGCGACTCCAAATCTCTACATACTTGGTATATATTGGACCAATCTCAACCAATATCCATAGTTGTAGCATGGTCTGTGTAATATACCAGATATAAAAAGTATGCAGAACAGAAATAAAATGCTAGAAATGGCAGAATAACAGTAATATAACCAACATAATCTCCACAATAACACAGAAATGATATAAGAACAACAACAGAAATAGCACTTTGATTCAGAAAGCAATGTTCACGGGCCTCTTCAAGGGGGCAACCTCCAGTCGAGCAGTGCTTTGTTACAATAATCTCCAAGCTAGGGTTTTCATACCCTCGACCCTTATTTATACTAAATATGTCTATCAAGAGAAGCATCTAGAGGAAGATCCTTCTAGAAGCAGAAGCTTCTATTAGGTCTTCTTACATCCGCCTTATTCTATTTTATTGAAAGGTCTTATTAATATTGACCTTTATTACATCCGAATATATTTCTCTACCTATGTGCGGGTTAGGACCCTAACATGTTCCCCCCTCAAGGCTTGAGATGTGGAAACTGTTGCAGAATGGTAGCTGGTTCCCAAGTGGCATCTGTTGGAGTTGTATCTTTCCACTGGACTAGCACTTCCTTGATGGTTCTCTGATGCAGGTGGTGCTCACGTTGGTCCAAAACTGCTTCTGGTTGTAGCCAAATGGATCCTTCTTCAACTAACTCGGGAAAGTTGGTTTGAATTTGGCACCTAATTCCAATCACCTTCTTTAAGCAGGAAACATGAAAAATAAGATGTAGCTTCGAATGACTGGGCAGAGCTAACTGATAGGTAACTTGTCCCACACACTTGAGAACTGTATAAGGACCATAAAATTTGGGCGCTAGCTTCTGACAATGCTCGGCCTTGAAGGAAGTTTGCTTGTATGGTTGCAGTCGCAGAAACACATGATCCCCTTCTGCAAATTGACGTTCAGAGCGACTTTGATCTGCTTGTTGCTTCATGCGATTATGTGCCATGACCAAGTTCTCTTTGAGGGTACGGAGAATATCCTCTCGAACTGTAAGTGTTTGGTCAACCGCCTGGACCTTCGAGGTACCCGGTAAGTATGAGAGAACTGAAGGTGGATTTTGTCCATATATCACTTCAAAAGGAGTCATGCGTGTAGTTGTATGGTAGGAAGTGTTGTACCACCATTCAGCTAGGGGTAACCAGTGAGCCCACTGATTTTTCATTTTAGAGGCAAAACACCTCATATATGTTTCCAAACACTTGTTGACAACTTTCATTTGACCATCAGTCTGGGGATGATAAGTTGTGTTGAGATGCAACTGGGTGCCCTATAGCTTGAACAGTTCTTCCCAAAAATTGCTTGTGAAAGTTGGGTCACGATCAGAAACAATAGAGTGTGGCATGCCATGAAGCTTGAAGACCTGGTCCATGAAAATTTGAGCCACCGTGGATGCAGTAAATGGGTGTTGAAGAGCATAGAAATGAGCATACTTGGAAAGGTGATCCACAACCACCATGATGACTGATTTATTTCCCGATTTTGGTAAGCCAGTAATAAAGTCCATAGAGATATCCTTCCAAATAGCAGGTGGAATCGGAAGCGATTGTAGTGTGCCCGGAGATTTGATTGTTTCTCCCTTATTGCGTTGACACACATCACATTCAGAGACAAAATTATGTATGTATTGTTTCATACCATCCCAGAAAAAAGAACGTTTGACCTTGTCATAGGTTTTGGTGAACCCGGAGTGCCCCGCTGTGGGTGTAGCATGAAGCTCAGAAAGTACCGTGGATTTAAGCTTTGATTGTTTACTTAAATACAAACGGCCAAGAGTACCCTAGGGAACCTGGAGCATTGGTTTGCAATTGCTGGATCAGATGCGAACTTTTGGGATCTTGTAGCCATTCCTGGCGAACAGCTTGGAGCCAATCTGGTACAATGAAGGAAAGAGAAAAAATGGATCCTTCGTCTTCATATTTTCGGGACAGTGCATCCTCCACCACATTGTCTTTGTCTTTCTTGTAAATGATCTCATAATCATATCCAAAGAGTTTAATCACCCATTTTTGTTGCTCCGGGGAGGAAATGCGTTGTTCCAGAAAGTACTTGAGGCTTTGATGGTCTATCTTAATTTGGAAACATTGCCCCAAGAGATAAGGACGTCACAGATCAACGACATGCAGAATAGCCAACATTTCCTTTTCATAGATGGGTTTGCCCAGATTCCTTTCAGATAGTTGCTTACTAGTGAAGGCCAAAGGTTGACCCTCTTGCATAAGGACAGCATCGATTCCTTTCCCCGAGGCATCACATTCCAACACAAAGGCCTTTGTGAAATTAGGAAGGGCCAGAACTAGAGTGGTGCACATGGCCATCTTCAAGGTTTGGAAAGCTTGAGCAGCGGCTGGAGTCCAAGTGAAAGAGTTATTTTTTAGGAGAGCAGTGAGAGGTGCTGCAATCTTTCCATAATTCTTAACAAACTTGTGATAATACTCTGTTAAGCCCAAAAATCCACGCAAGCTTTTGAGTCTTTGGGTGCAGCCAGTCTTGCATAGCTTCAATCTTTTTCGAATCCACCCTGACGCCATCCTTGCCAACCAGATGACCCAAGTATTATACTTCTGAGGCACCAAAGGCACATTTAGACTGTTTCAGGAAAAGTTGGTGCTGAGAGAGTAGATAGAGAACTCGATCCACATGAGTAAGATGGTTTGTCTAGGTTTTGCTATAGATGAGGATATCATCAAAGAAAACTAAGACAAAATGATGGAGAAAAGGACGGAAGACATGATTCATGAGGCTTTGGAAGGTGGAGGGGGCATTACACAAGCCAAAGGGCATGACCAAAAACTCATAGTGGCCCTCATGAGTTTGAAAGGTCGTATTGGGAATGTCTGCCTCTTTCATACATATCTGGTGATAGCCCGAGCGAAGATCAAGTTTAGTAAAGAATTGGGCTCCACTCAATTCATCCAGGAGGTCATCAATGACAGGAATGGGAAATTTCTCTTTAATGGTCAGTTTGTTGAGGGCACGGAAGTCGGGACACATTCTCCAAGAACCTTCTTTCTTCAGGACCATGACTACAGGAGAAGAGTAAGGGCTCGTACTAGGGAGGATAACGCCTGTAGTAAGGAGTTCCTGGACCATTTTCTCAATTTCATTTTTTTGTGAAAAGGGGTGGCAATACGGATGGATATTGGGAGGAAGGCTTTTGGGTACAAGGGGAATGGAATGATCATGAACACCGTGGGAAGGAGTGAGTCCTTGGGGAGTGGAAAATACCATTTGATGTTTAGAAAGGAGGGCTTGGAGGTCTTGCGGCACCGGGGGTGTCTCTGTCGCTTGTATGGCATGGAGTTGGGAAATGACACCAGAATGACCTTTTTTGAGCATCTTTTCCATGCGATGGGAACTAATGACCTTAGGTGAACCAGCAGTGATGCCTTGGCATTTATATTGGTGGCCTTCCTGGTCAAATTGCATGGTTAATTCCTTAAAATCCATGAGAATGGGACCAAAATTCCTTAGCCAGTCTGCACCCAACATAATGTCACAACTGCCCATGTCGATAGAAAACATATGGGATTTTAGGTGGTAGTCACCGATTTGGAGACGCACATTTTCACAGCACCCTCCACATTTCATGGAACCACCATTGGCAATCATGATTTGGAAATTGTTGACGGCATGGATGTAGCAATGAGTTTCTTGAGAAATGGGGCGATGAATAAAATTATGGGTGCTTCCACTATCAACCAGAATGATGACCTTCCGATGCTTCATGTAACCGATTAACTTGAGGGCTTGGGGGGTGGAGAAGCCAGTGAGAGCATTGAGGGAAATGATCGGCTCCACTTCAGGAGGGTCTGAGGGAGGGGTTATGTTAATGATTTCAGGTGACTCAGGCACAAGGGGAGTTTCAACATCCTCTTCTAAAATATCCTCAGAGATAGCCATAAAAATCTTTTGTTTCTTACACATGTGGCCCGAGAAATATTTTTCATCACAATTATAACAAAGGCCTTTGAGTTGGTGTTCATCCATTTCATCCCTGGTCAATTTTTGGATCTTTAATGGGGTAGAGGGAGTAGTGGGATTTACGAGTTTAGGGCGAGGGATAAAGGAGGTTTTACGGTTTTGAGAGGATACAACCTGTTGTGCTTCTTTAGCCTTTTTAGTAGCCTCCACCCAACTCGAAGGTCGAGCCATGAGGACATGGGCCCGAATCTCATCCTTGAGGCCACTGATAAAAACACTCTCGAAAGAAAGCATCAATCATGCCCTCTGTTCCAAAATCCAGGCGCTCAAAGGAAGATATGAAATCTTCTACTGTTCCTGATTGTTTCAACTTTGTCAAACAGCCCAAATGGTTGGTGTCAGTGTCAAAGCGTTCATAAAGCTCAGTCACAAATTGGGTCCAAGCAATATACCCTTGACAGGAAGTTTTTCTCCATTGCCACCATTGCCAACATTCTTGATCTAGATGGAGAACACCATACTGGAGTTTGGCCAAGTCATTTGTAATGCCGTATAAAGAAAAATAATGTTCCATTTGGGTGACCCAACCAGTGGGGTCCAAGCCATCAAATTTGGTCACATCCACATGTGGAAGGCGTAGGCCACGTTGAAAGTGATGGTGTTGAAAGGTATGAGAATGGGAGGAATGTTCACCTTCAGTCTTTGGAGGTGCGTCAGAGAAAGGGTCATCTGTAGGGATCTTCAGTTTGGTGCAGAGTGATGCAAAGACAGATTCAAGCTGGGTGGTCAGTTCTTGTTTGACTTCCTCCATTGAGGACTGCATGGATGTATTTATGGTTGTATTGATGGATGTATCGATGGAGGCAACACTAGCACTGAGTTGTTTCACTTCTTTTTTGGTCTCGAGGAAACCAGATTGCAAGGTGTTGAAGCGAGCTTCCAGGTCTTGGCTATGGGTATGGGCCATGAGGATGGGTGAACTGAAAAGGGGCAGGTGGGGTCAAAAATTTTTCCAAAAAATGATATGGATGAATGTGATAAGGGCGAAGAGATGAATCCAATGGAATAGGTCTCAAATAATGGTGAAAAAAAATCCAGACTTTTTTTTTCTTTTTTTTTTTTTTTACACCTACAGAGTTATACTCCGGTCTGAAGAATACTGCAGTGATGAAATCCCCAAATGCTTAACCAGAAAGAAATGTGTATTTACTTGGCAACCCGAACACAATTGCGTGGCAATAGATCTTGTCTATTTTAATTTGTTTATGTTTCTGTCCCCCTAGGGTTAGGTATTCAAAAGTTCTACAGACAAGGGTTTTCCCTATGCTATAGCTCTCTGATATATGTGTGGGGTCCAACAGTAGTACTTGGCCCAATATATCAGGGCACTAACTAAGGAGGATAGACCGTACCCTTAGTCGTACTACCTGACTACCCAGGTACTAGAAAGTATCTTCCCGAGTGTTGTTCTCGGTGGCACTATAGCAGTCAAGCGGCCAATCAGTTTATCTAAAGAGGGCTTCAGGAAATCTAGGCCAATCCGTACACAAGTGTTGTCTAATGCGCTACCACTCGAAGGGGTACCAACAGGAGTTACAAGGGCGGCCAACAGATGTGCACTTAAGAACCACTTGTATTTCTTGCATGTATGAATCCCTCAACCACGGGTTTATGTGCGTAATGACAGATCTTTGTGGCTTAAAGACGTCGAAATACGTCTCTACCCTGGAAAAAAAAATTCCCACAATTTCTGCCAAGGAAAGTGCTATGATACCACTTGTAATATACCAGATATAAAAAGTATACAGAACAGAAATAAAATGCTAGAAATGGCAGAATAACAGTAATATAACCAACATAATCTCCACAATAACACAGAAATGATATAAGAACAACAACAGAAATAGCACTTTGATTCAGAAAGCAATGTTCACAAGCCTCTTCGAGGGGGCAACCTCCAATCAAGCAGTGCTCTGTTACAATAATCTCCAAGCTAGGGTTTTCATACCCTCGACCCTTATTTATACTAAATATGTCTATCAATAGAAGCATCTAGAGGAAGATTCTCCTAGAAGCGGAAGCTTCTATTAGGTCTTCTTACATCTGCCTTATTCTATTTTATTGAAAGGCCTTATTAATATTGACCTTTATTACATCTGAATATATTTCTCTACCTATGTGCGGGTTAGGACCCTAACAGTCTGACATACTCCATCAACTCAACAAGTCCTCCATCTTTCACATTTATGACATCCATGGAGAATAGACCTAGACCACGTATGGACAATGGAGAAATGTAATAAATCCTCTCATTGATACAGAAGTCAATGTCCAACTGAGGAAGTTCATTGGGTACCCATGGTCTCAGTAGATGTTTGTACCTCAAAGGAACCTCAACGTCACCTATGCTCTCATAGTCATATGAACATGAACCTCCTTCAGTAAGAAATAATTCCATGTGCCTACGAAATTTTCTTCTGACCTTTTCACCTCTAGTTTATCTCTCCATGTTAGATGTGTTTGACATCGTAACACTTTCCCCCTCCCTCCAAAAATTCTCGTGCTCGAGGATGATAGGTATGATAGGTACTTGTTTGATTGTACCTACACTCCATCGAATGAGAAAATGTAGTTAGCTATGATATGATTTAATTTATCCACAACCTTCACCTGAATAGACATCGTCAAAATGCATGTGCCAGGCATGATCATAATAATAACATGTGAACATTGGGCTTGACATGATTCACAGTTTTTTCTTTCGTGAAGATGGAATAAGTGTTGAAATAGGAGTTAGATGGAATAAGGTTCCATACTAAAGGTGGGGCTTGTAAGTTGAACCCATAAGTAAGGTACATTAAGGGCACAAATCTGTTCAATGAATAAGTGTCTAGGAATAATTTCAAACGCCTTCCAAAAGTCACAGTAAGTATTCCTAAATTGAAACAAGTTTGGAAGTTGTCTGAGTCGCCCCATTTCAATACATATGATTTGAATTTTTCCAATGAAATACGTAACGGGTCCTTCATAATCCATCAAACCTCCTAAATGGGAAGGTATTATCTGAAATGGATAATTGTATAATTTGTTATCTATTTTGGCACTTTTTAGGGCAGGTCTTGCTTTGACGATTTGGATTCCATAAAAGGTTTTGGTCCTTTCAACTCATCTTTCATTACCAACATCCCAACGGAATGCAACCCACCCTATTTTGAAAGCTACAAATCGATCTCTCTATACAACAACATTTAAAAAAATCATAATTGGAGATTGAAACCAATTTTATCAATTTTCATTGCCAATGAACAAGTTGGGTTTCTAAATGGTGGATTTATTTTTTATGATGTGGGAGTAAGCCAAGAAGCATTAAATTTCATAAAGAAGAAAATAATTCCCTCATTTATCATTAAATTATACCTTCCAAAGGAATATGAAAAATTCATCTAGAAATATTTGAGTTTTCACATGATCCATATTGGCTTCAGTGTCTTAGTAGTAAATTGGATTGAGAAATGTTATTTTGATATGTCTTTTGTAGAAACAATCAATGGCAGAGAGCCAAACCATGCCATCACGATTGGTTTTGATGGGTCCTAAAGTGTCTTTTGTTTGATTTTGTTGCACACAATGAATAGTTTTACCACATGGAAATGCAATCCCAATTTGCATTTTCAACAGCACTATACCAAGGACATGTGAGCTTTGAAAGCTTCATACAAATCATTGGTTTGAGGATTTTTTCAATCATCATGGCTCCAAGGGAACAATTTACATTTTGGAGGTAATGTTATCCCCTTCATACGATTCGCTAGAGATATTACACACGATATAAAAGGAGCACTCTATCTACTTTGGGGGATTTATCGCTATTTTAGTGAATAAATTGTTAGAATATCCCTCTTGAAAATTACCTTAACTTGAATATGATTGTAGATATTACTACACGCTAGATCCATGATCTTCTACAATTTTCTATATGATATTATATTATAAGGTTAATCAAAGAATATTCTAGAGGAATCACCCCCATGGATATCTCTAGAACACATTTTTATTCAAATAAAGAGAGGGTGCCCCACATGGAAGATTCTAGAAACCTTTCATTTGTTGGATTATTGAGAGGGGGTGAATCAGTAATAGTGTTTTTAATCTTTTTTAACCACAAGATATAAGTGTTGTTAACTTTATGATCAGTTTACCAATATCATTCAACAAGTACAAAATAAATAAACCATGAACAATGAGCAATCATACACAATACACCAGTATTTTTATGTGGAAACCCAATACGGAAGAAAAACACGGAATGATTTTTATTATGTGTCTTTAAGAAGTACATTCATTGGAAGCACCAACTTCCTTTGTTTTTTAGCTCCAACTCGAAGGAGGCTCCAACCCCCTAGATTCTTAGGCTACAACCTGAGAGAAGCTCAAACTCCCCAATTCTCTGGCTCCAACCAGAAGGAGGCTACAACCCCCTGTGTTCTTTGGCTACAACCACCTATCCTTCCCATGTCCATTTGCCAAGAAATATAAATTCCAAATGTAGACAACCTGTCACTGTCACTGTACCAACTCTATCATTGTCACAACTTTCACTAAAAACCTGTCACAACCTGTACCAATCTTCAAATATTTCTTGCGGATCTGCGACTTGTCTATTCTGCAACACACGAATGTTCATGCATTTCCCTACTTCAACTCATGGATGTCCATGCCTCTATTTGTTGCAAATTGTGGACTAGAACAAAGCTCTGCTAGTATCACTAATACTATCTCTGTCACTCTATCTGTGTCACTGTCTCAATCTCAGTCATTGTTTGATCTCCCTGTATCTGCTCACAATCTGGCTAATCTGATAGAAAAGAATACTCATCCAATATCCAAGTATATCTAACACAACCATGTACTAGGTTCATACATATGTCTCATTGATCTTCTGTGATATAAGAAACCCTTACATTAATCATACATCAAACCTTGTATTGATAACAATATGTCTCAACCATAAACCTTCAACCATACAAGATATGTCTTAACAATATGCCCAATGAAGTATCCCAATAACAAACAACCAATACATTAGTAATGTATCCTTATAGATCTGTCTGATACAGAATATACCATACAACCAATAGTCCCTCAAGGAAAAAATCTCAATCTCTCATGATTATAACCCAACCATTCACCAAATACCTACTTAAGACAAGCATATAACATACCTTTTGTTTTTGTAGATAGCTTTGTTGTACCTTCTCACTGTCAGACCTTCATGTAGCCTCTTCTCAGCTCTGCAACTAGTCATTGATAGATCTGATCTTTCTTTTCTTCAGCTTTGGAAATAGATCCGCGCTTTGTCTTCAGTAAACTCACGGGTATCCCTTATTTTTCCTATTGTATCCCACAGATTTCCGCGTCCTTCTAGTACTGCAACCTGTGGATATCTTCAGTAAAACCCTATTTCAGTACCCACAGTCTTGACCTTTCGAACCTGCAACTTCTCTCATCGTTGCTTCAGACTCACTGCTTTAGATTTGTCAATGATACCTTCCCATAACATTTCACAAAAGAGATATTCAATGTGCTCAATTAGGTACTAATGGGAAACCCTTTCTCTCTTATTTATACTCTCCAAGTAGCTTCCTTTAGGGGTCATCTTCTAATTCTTTTACCCAACTTCCCTCTTTTAGGGCTAATCCATTTTCAACTACTTTACTCACTTGCAACTACTTATCCATAATTAGTAAACTCACTACTTCTTGTTGCAACTAATTTAGTTTTAATTATTTTCTTATTGCAACAAATTTACCCATGATTAACTCCTAGTTACAACCACTTTGAGTAGTAAACTTCTTCTAGGAGCTTCTAGAATAATTGACTTGTTTGACCTTCTAGGGGATTCTAGTGAACAAATTTTTCTTCTAGTTTCAACTCATGCATCTTTATTTCTGATAATCTGACCTGATGGATGATTATTTTGTATTCGTATGCTAGGTGTCTTTGGAGGAACTTGAATATCCTGTTGTTTTTTCTCTTCTTATGAATGCTCTTATTCATCTTCCTCTTTTGCTACTTCTTCTTCCTTTACTTCTTCTTCTTCATGAACATGTTCCATTTAATCATTTCCTTCTTATTTTATCTTGCATCCACCTGTCTCATCAAACATCATATTGATGCTTTCCACAATTATTCTGAGCCTTATATTGAAGCATTTATATTATTTATTTGTGTTTGAGTACCCAAAAGTATACATTTGTCAAAACGAGATTCAAACTTTCCCATTTTTCCATCTTCTCTTTTAATGTACCATTTTCTTTGAAAAGCTCTAAAATGTTTCGCATTCACTAGTCTTCCTCTCCATAGCTCGTAAGAAGTTTTATCACTGTTGTTTATGAGCATTCCTTTGTTTTGAACGTGAATTGTTGTATGCATTGCATGTACCCAAAAGACATATGTCAACTTGGAATCCATTAACATAGTTCGATCCAATTCCTGTACTATCATGTTCTTCCTTTCGATGAATCCATTCCATTGTGGTGTCCTAGAAACAAAGAATTTCCTCTTTATCCCATGCTTACTGTAGAATTCCATAAATTCCTTTGAGGTAAACTCTCCTCCATTGTTCGATCTCAAACATTTGATTTTCGATTATATTTCATTTTCAACCATCTCCTTGTACATTTTGAAGTTTTTGAATGCCTCTGAATTCTTCTTCAGAAAAACAACTGCGGTCATTCTTGTATACTCATCAACTAATAGCATAAATTATTCCTCACCTTTCAACCCCTTTGTTCTATTCGGTCCAACTAGATCAGTATGCACAATTTCCAATAGTCTTGTTGTGGAGTATTCCTTTGATTTGAAATTGGTCTTGGTTTGCTTTCCTTGTTGAAAATGCTTGCATAATGTATTTTTTGGCTTCATGATCTGGGGGATTTCTCTGATTTCTTCCTTTCTGTTTACCTTGACAAGATTATCAAAATTTATGTGACCCATTCTTCTGTGACATATCCAAACTTCATTTCCCTTTCTTAAACAACAATTTTTCATTCTAATTTCACTTAGTACATATATGTTTCTTGGAGTTCTCACAGTTTTCGCCACAACTCTGCCTAAATCTAATTCTCTTATCTCACATTTTTGTGAATCAAACACAATTTTGTGACCTTAGTCACACATTTGACTTACTCTCAGAATATTGTGTTTCATATCTTCCACTAGTAGAACATTTTTTGCCTTGGCATCCTTATTTCCAATCTTGATTGTGCCTCTTCCAATGATCCTGGCTAAGTTCTCATTTCCAAAAGAGACTGGCCCATCTCTTTCCTTTTTCAAATTTCGAAACATGTCCTTGTCACTTGACATGTGCTTTGAACAATCATTATCAACATACCAACTATGTTTCTTCTATTGATCTTGCAGAGCGAGTGTGAATTATTCATTGGTGTATTGATGTTGCTTCCTTATCCATATTCTTTGAGGTTCATGTCTATAACTATTGTTATTTTTTTTTTATTCTCTTGGAGGAACCTTTAGTCTATAATATTTGGCCTTATATCCAAAGTTTTTGCACTTGTAGCATCATGCTTCAATACTCAAGGATTTAAACATGTTGTAGCTTATTCTCTTTGTTTCACTAGGGCTTCTTAAATAACCATTTTGTGCATAATTTTCATGGTTGTTTATGTTCATGTTATTTTCTCTTCTATTTATAGCCTTGTGTCCAAATTTGTTACATGAATAACATAGTCCAAGGAATATAGTTTGATACCTCGGAGTTGAAGATATTCTAAAGGGAGTTACTCTTTTGAATCCTTCTTCTTGAAGCCTTCTTGTTTCTAACTGTTGTTGATTCTGAAATATGAATCTTCTAGGTGGTAGAGTATCTTTGTAATCTTCCTTATGAAACTTATTGTCTTCTTCCTTCTCAGGAGATCCTCTAACGGACTCTGCATAGCTTCTGTGTTTTGTTTCTTGATTTGTTGTTTTGGAGCTTGAGCCATTTTTTTTCTGGTTGTATACTAGTCCAAACTTGTCATGATGTGTCCTTTGATTGCTAATAATCTGATCCAAAACTTTAGATTCGTTCTGCATGTTTTTGTTTTGAAGGTCTTTTCTCAATGTGACAATCTATGCTTCCAAATTTCCAACGATCATGTCTCTTTCTTGTAATTGTTCTCTAAGTGTTTTTTCAATTCTCTTGTCTTCTTCTACTTGGATTTTTAATTTAGTGGTCATCTTCTCTAGTTCTTTGGTGTTGGAATTCTGAACTCCCTCTTTTCTTTTTAGTTCTTCCTGAAGTGACTTGTTTTTCTTTTTTTCCCTTTTTATAACTTCTATGGCACTCAACAATTATTCTTTGTAGTCAACTTTTGCCTATTCATTATCTCCTTCGGAGCCTTCTTCATTGGAATATTATACTTCCATGAATAATACCCTTTATGTATCATTGTCGTTGACTTCATCTTTGTCTAACGAGGAACTGTCTTCTTTGGTGCAAAGGTTTTTCTTGAAAATTTTATTTTTTGTTATTTTGCCTTTTTTTATTTGTTTTCTCTTAGAGTCGTCTTCTTCATTTCTTTTATTTTTCTTATGGGGACACTTATTAGAAAAATGACCAATACCATCACAATTAAAAAAAATCAATGGAAGCTTACCATTATATTTTTCAGTTCCCTTTTTCAACCTTCTGACGAAGTGGGCTACTTCTTCATCGTCTTTTGAGATATCATTGTTGCTACTATCTGACTTTTCCATTTGCTTGTCCTTTTTCTTTGTCTTCTTAGATGCTTTGAATGTTGCATCCTTTGTAACCAGATTGTCTTGCTCTATTCTCATTTCATAAGATGTGAGTGTCCCATGCAACTCATCCATGGTCATTGTAGCTAGGTCCACTCTCTCTTCTAGTGTTGAAATCTTTGAGTCAAATCTCATTGGTAGGTATCTCAGTACCTTTTTTACAACAACTGATTCCTTTAACTCATCTCCCAGTCCTTTGATATTATTTACTACTTCACCAACCCGTAGAAAGTAGGTTGCTATGTCTTCATCTTCAATTGTTCGAACTTTGCTATGAAAATTTGAATTCTATCTTCCTTGACTTTCTCATCTCCTTCATATATATTCTTCAATTTGTCCCATATTTATTTCACGGAATCACAGTGCATAACTTTGGTGTATATTTATTTAGTCATACCATTCAGGAGTGCTCGTGTGGCTCTTGAATTATTATCTTCAAGTTTCTTTCCATTTTATTTGTTGGAGTGGTTGGTGCTTTGTATCCATCTACTATTGATCGCCAAACATCAAATCTTAGTGATTGTATGTGTGTCTTCATTATTCTGCTCCAGAAACCATACTCTTCCCCATCAGACTGTGGTATCCCAATATTAGAGTAGTCCATGATCTCCTTCCAGTGGTTAAACTACCTTTTGAATGACCTTCTCTGATACCAATTTTTGGATTATTGAGAGGGGGTTGAATCAGTAAAAGTACTTTTTAATCATTTTTAACCACAGTATATAATTGTTGTTAAATTTATGATCAGTTTACCAATATCAATCAACAAGTGTAGAATAAATAAACCATGAACAATGAGAAATCATACACATACATAGTACAACATTATGTTTACGTGGAAATCCAATGCAAGAGAAAAACACGTAATGATTTTTCATATATGTCTTTAAGAAATACATTCATTAGAAGCACCAACTTCCATTGTTTTCCAACTCCAACTTGAAGGAGGCTCCAACCCCCTAGATTATCAGGATACAACATGAGGGAAGCTCCAACTCCCCAATTCTATGGCTTCAACCAGAAGGAGGCTACAACCTAAGGGAAGCTCCAACTCCCCAATTCTATGGCTCCAACCAGAAGGAGTCTACAACCCCCTATGTTCTCTGGCTACAACTGGAAGGTGGCTACAACCACATGTCCTTGCCCCATCCAACCGACCAGAAATATAAATTCCAAATCTAGAAATGGAGATAAATTTGGGATGTGTCCAACTACTGGGATAGCTATAGGAGAATATCAGGTCAAGAAAGGTAGACCGAAGAGAGGAAATTCATATGGGTTGGGACAACAGTTTTTAGTTAGTCAAGTTTGTGTATGAGAAACAAGGAGAGAGCAAGAAACGGAGCTTGAAGTTGATGCAGCCATGGAGGGAAAATTCTAGAGAAAGATGGAGCGTAATTGGAGTGGATTGGAGTTGGAAAACTAAAGAGCCAAGTTGTTAGGCCTGAAGAGTGAACTCATGTGTGAGTTTCCCTAAAAAAACAAGTGTTTGTTGTTGGTTTGCTTATGGTTTTCCTAGCATTAGTTCTTCCTCTTTCCTTGTCCAACCCAAGTAATTTACCCCTTCACCAATATCATTCACTCAAGTGTCTCATTCATTTATCAGGGTCTCTCTAGCACAGGCAACTAGGAATCTCTTAGCTGGTAACTCTAGGGAAACTGTTGCTAGGAAAACTATCAGGAAACCTATAGAAAACACTTATTGTTTTAGTGAAACTCACCCGGGAGTTCACTCTTTATGCCTAACAACCTGTCTCTTCATTTTTCTAGCTCCAATTCGCTCCAGCATGCTCTAGAATTTTTCCTCCATGGCTGCATCAGCTTCAAGCTCAGTTTCTTTCTCTCTCCTTGTTTCCCATGCACAAAAACTTAATGTGTAAAACTGTTGTATGAACCCATATGAATTTCCTCCCTTTTCCTTTCCTTTATTGACTTACACTCTTCCCCAAGTTGATTGTACTCAACCCCCATGTGCCCAATAACTTTGGGATGTGACCACTCACACCCACCATCTTACATGTATTCAATGATTGGCTTTGGGAACACTCAATGGGAAGGTTCATATACAAATAGAAAATTTAGGGAAATGGGTTAAATTAATATACATGGTTAATTTCCCCCTTGGACCCCTCTTGGCCATTATCCTAGACACTCCCCCCTCTTTTGGATTAATTCACCCCCCATCTCTTGTCCATGTCCCCTTAGCAGCTAGCATCACATTTTTATTAATAAAACAGGGTAAAATCATGAATCTGGGTAACACTTTCGTGACAATCGGGTCTCCAAAATTTCTAGCGGCAATTTTTCGGCCGAACAAATGTTTCTTTCGGCCAAAATATTTTTCGGCTGAAAATTTTCACGTTAAATTTAACGGTGCCCTCGAAATTCGTGTACAATGTTTTTTGGATGAATTATTTTCCCTTGGTAAGCATATTTCGGCCGAAATACTTTTTGGCCAAAACGTTTATTTTTAACGGATTCCGTTAAAAACTAGGTTTCGGCCGAAAACTTGAAAATGAGACTGTTTGCAGGAAATTGCAAATTCTCTCCATCTTACTTCATCTTTGGAGGTAGTGGACTCCTACAAATACTCAGAATTTAGTTTGAGAATTGATACCAACATTTTTAAAATTGAATCTTCTTTCATTGGGTATAATTTGTTTTCATTTTCATTGTTTT
>ML824392.1:67312-97711 GCA_009831015.1 Picea engelmannii | reverse complement strand
GTATATTTCATTTCTTAAAAACATAAGTTTAATAATAGATACATTGTTGTGGAAAACAATAACTCATTATCATTCCTTTCATGTTTAAGGAACATACTGTTAAACAATTGTCAAATTGACATATCAAATCTTGATAAAAAAATATTGAAAAATAGTCATTAGAAATATAACAAAATTATTCACAAGTTTTGTTTTTACTGTAAAGTGAAATTCTAAATAAAAAAAATATTTTTGTATGCCGGAAGTTGAAGAACTTGTGAAAATACAGTTCTTTTGGTCATAAAACAAGCAAAAGTGTTACCCATCTTCATGATTTTACCCAACAAGGAAATACAATTCGCATATTACATCGTTTGGTCATAGCCACATATTATATATACATAATCATTAATCAAAATGGGGATTATAGTGGGGATGTTACATTCTTTGTCCCCTGCAATTTTGCACCATCTTCGGTGCACTCTATGTCGATATACATATATGCAAATTTACATCACAGTACTTAGAAATAAAATTCTGCAATTTAACAACTCCAGTAGCAGCTCTAGCCAAAATCTCATGTTCCTTTCAACTCGTCAACCCAAGGAATGATCAATTCATTTATCAAGGATAACCCAAGGGATGTACCATCCATTTATCGGGGATAACCCAAGGGATGTACCATATGTTTATCAAGGCTAACCCAAGGAATGAGTCATTCTTTTATCAAGGTCCCCAATGCATTTAGCCAGGACTCGGAGATGTGGTTCCAGAATTTTAGTTGCTCAAAATGGAGTCTTGCATTATGTGTTCTTCAAAATTGTCAAAAATTTGTGAGTACTTTGTCTGCACGTTTTCTTCATGCTCCCATGTAGAATCTTCAGGACCATAGCAGGTCCATTGAACCTTTACCATTCCTATGGATTTTCACTGAAAAATCAAATTGAGGCATGAGTACAGTCGTTGGGAAGCTGTTTCGAGGAGGAATGCATCAAGAAAATAAAAATTTGAATAAGTGCAATGTGTCCTTCATAAATTGATGAAGAAATAACATTTATTCTACATGATGAAATGTTTTATGATATGCATATTTCTAATAGTAATTATTATATGAACATTTCTTGCAGAATTGTAGGTACAGAAAGATACTTTAATTCTTATATAAGGATTGGAGTCGTGGAAGATGCTCAAGGATCTTACAGCCATGAGGAAGAGATCATAGGTATGCATGTCAGCATGGGAAATGATGAGACGGAGTTAAATGGAAGAAGAGATAGGAAAGATCCTATCACTATGAGAAGCCTGCATAGGGAAGTGCAGAGCTACATAGCTAATAATGAAAGGATTATGAAGGATCGGGAAGAGATACTTAAGAATTAAAAATGTTGCATAAGCAAGTCAACAAGGATGCTGGCACCAAACAAGAAGCTAGTGCTAGAAAATCATCAGCATATAGATCCCATATCAAAAGGGATGATCATGGAAATGATAGGAAGTCAAGAATCATGAGAAGGTGCCACCATTCTCCAAGGCAATCCACTGGAAGAAATCATGCAAGTTCAAGACCAGGAAGAATCCCAAGTTTGTCTCTTGTTTGGAGGCAAAGAAGAAGGCATGAGCCATTAATATTTCAAGGTGAACTCAGGAAAATCAAGCCACCTACATTCAATGGTGATCATAGGAAAGGAGAAGAGGTCGAGGCATGGCTATTGTAAATGAAGAAATAATTCCAATTGCATGATTACCCATCCCGGGTAGAAGCTAGAATCGCCACCTACCGCTTGCAAGGAAAGGCAGTCATGTGGTGGGATCAGATTAAGCAATCCAAGAACCTTGATGATAAGAGGATATCATGGAGGAAGTTCAAAGGATATTTCCAAGAGAAATATTTGTCCGAGCATTATTATTAAAGAAAAATGAAAGAGTTCTTTGAACTCAAGTTGGGAACCATGAAAATAGAGGAATATGAGAAGCGGTTCTTCGAATTGTTGAATTATGTTGACTTCATCAAGGATGAGAAGGTTAAAATACAAATATTTCTAAGTGGATTTCCCTCCTTTTATAGTGACAAGATACAATATGATAATCCCAATGTTGATGCCAAAAGACTAGAGAGTCTCAAACATCAACATTTTCAACTTCCCAAGGGGCTAAGAGAAAAGAAGTGGGAATGTCACCCTAGGCTCTAATCCCCATACAACAATGTGCATTGAACTTTAAGTTAATTTTCTCCTAACCTACAGTCCAAGCATAGATCACTTTGTCCTATAATTTTTCTTTTAGCAATATTTAATTTTTATGCAATTTTGTAATTATAATTTTATTTACAATTTTAATAACTTATATGTGGAATTTATACATTTATAATGGAAAAATTAAATTCAATATAAAAAATGCACCCAAAAAAAAAGCCAATGCTTTGATTATAATTTTTATTTTATTTTTTAATAACCAAGGCAAGGCTAACTAAAAGCTAATTAAAACAAATTAATTAGTTTAAAGTAAACTTATTAACAAATGTTTGTTTGAAGGCTAACTAAAATCTAATTAAAACAATTAAATTAATTTAAAGAAAACCTATTTTTTACATATCACTTGCTTGAAGAATTAGAAAGTTTTATGATATAACATTTTTAAGTTTTTTGATTTTTTTTTTTTTTAATGTATTTTAAAAAGTAATAAAATCAAAACAGTAAAGTGAACAAAAAAATATAAAAGTTTACGCACATTAACAAATTAAAAACTTTATACACATGATTATAAACAGAAATAAAATGTTTCTAATTATTTTTAAAAATTTATCTGAATTATTATTTATTTTGAAATTAAAATGTAAAATAAAGATAAAAAAAACTAAGAAATTTAAAGATTTTGAAATTAAAATGTAAAATAAAGATAAAAAAAACTAAGAAATTTAAAGAAAAATCAGAATGATATACAGAGTGACAAAGAGTTGATTTCTATTGAAAAACTTCCCATACAACATCATAAATCATAAAAATCTTAAGTCTTTGCATAGACGAGGATAGGTATATGGTCTTTAGCCCTTTCAGACACAACGTACAATAAAAAGATCAAACATGAAGAAGAAAAAGAAAGCTGATCCAAGAAAGAATAGAGCCATGATGGCAAATCACAAGGAGAGAATCTGCATAGTAAAACTGATTAGCGTCGAATCAAATTGAGTCTTATTACAGCAAACTAAACAAGTAAATATTTACCTCATGAAGGGAGTTTGATCAGGACAGAATTGCCATTGAATATGAGAAGAAGGAACGTGTTGGAAGGCGAGAGCAAGGTCAGGCTATGGAGAAAAATTCATCTCAATGTCCCGTGAAGTCGATAAGTTTCGTGTTGAACTTGCAAGTGTTGACAAGAGAGAACGTGGTGTTGCAAACCAAGGTGGATCATATGCTGGGAAGCCAACAATGCAAACTTGTTGACGGGCATCCTTCCTCCCTGACAGAATGTCTTCTAAAAACCTCCAAAGCACCCTCAACAAGGGGTTTAGTTACAATGTCATTGAAACGAGCAGCAACCGCAGCAAAATGAAGGCCCTCTATTTTTGTAATGGATCCGTCAATAGTTGGGAAGTAATTTGTCCAAAGAAAACCTCAGTTTTGATAAGACAAAATTGAGTCTTCTTGAGGCTGGCACTGTAACTAGAAACTTGAGCGTTTTCTTTCAAATCCATTGATGAATGACCAGTGTTCATCTTACAGCAGCTCCAACACCACCTTCAACAATATTCACCGTATCGTTCCATGTGTCTCTCTAGTTGTAAATTGAAAGATGGCTCAATTAACAATATGGAATGCTCTTTTAGCGTTTCTTCCAATGCCGGTTGATAATTTGTAAGACGCCCTTCTCTATTCAATGTGTAATATATCTCCGAAATTTTGTATTAAGCACGGAGTGCATCTCGATCAACTGAAGCTAAAGTATACTTCAAAGAAATCACATCCACTCCACTTGTCATGATTGTATCAAAATTTTGTTTCCTAAATTTATAATTTGGGAACTTTGCACCTCTCATCCATTTGAAAATATCCTGGTTCAATTACTCATTTTCCCTGTGTTATTACCAAGTCTTCGTGGATTTCTTATGTGAAATAATAATTGCAACGACCCAACTGTATTGATCTTCTTTGAGCGAAAAGACAAAATAGACATGTTGTTATATATAATCTTCAAACTTAATCATATGAAATTCATATAACCTGTTGTATGCAACTTTACTTTTCATAATGCCCATTCAAATTCATAAAGTCCTTCATCATAACATTATACCAACATACGTTTTCTCCACTTTTATATAAAAGGTGTTGTAATAACTCTTTTCTTTGAAATATCATATACCAACCTTAAACACCCCTTGTGCCATGCCTTTTAAAATGATATGGTAAAAAGTTATATCATAACTAAACTTCAATTACAAGATGTATATCTATACTAATGCTTTTCTTTTAATATTTTTTCTATCTCCATTAAGTATCTTATCAATCTCACATGTTATATCCACAACCTTTTGCATACGATAAATGAGCTCTTAATATTGTTAAGAAAACAATATAATATACATAATGTAGGTTAACTTTTCCTTTATGAAGCTCTCTTAATAAAAGAAGCATGCGTACTCTCCGTACCTTGTAATAAGATTCTTATGTCTCTTACACACTTCATGGCCCATGAATATTCCCACACGTAAGTAATCATAAACCAAATTTTGTTTATCTTCGCCATGTCATATGTCGATAGTGATGTTCTTCTAATATTTATTTCCATGTGTAGAAGGATGAACTTGTCCAAGACAAAAGTTGACCATTGACCACGTCAATTGCAATGAACACTTATCGTAGTTTCAAAATATGTTCATCACCAAATGTGTAGAAACTGTTGAGTGAGATGCACACAATATTTCTCAAGTAAATGCGAAAAAAAAGTAGCATGGCAACTTCTTTGTCGGCTAAGTTATGTTGACAAAAATCGTCGTCAACACCCAAGACCTTGGAGGAAACCATAAGGAGAGCAAGGCACCTTTATGAGAAAAGCAAAGGAAGGCCAGTTTTCCAAAAGGCTTGTAATGACAAGGTGAAAGGGAAAAAGGATCAAAGGAAGAAAGGTTTTAAGCCACCCTTTTTCAGAAATAACTCCCAGGCAAATCAGCAAGGACAGGTAGCCCAAAATGAGCAAAAGAATGTAGATTCATTTGGGAAAAGGCCAAGGAAGAAATAAATTCAATGTTGGGGATGTGAGGGGAATCACTTATATAGGTATTGTCGTCACAAAGGAGAAATAATGAGGATTGTACACAACATTCAGGGGGCTAAAATAGTGGAATACATGTTAGGAAGCATGCAAAGGATTTATGCAACCTTGGACAACAAGCAGGAAGAGTATCAATCCCCCATGATCGAAGTGGAAGGTAAGATTGATAACCATATCATAGTAATTTTGATTGATTATAGAGCTATCTATAGTTACATAAATGCTAAAATTGTTGAAATATTTCACTTGCAAAGAAGTAAGCATAATAAATCTTGGTTAGTTCAATTAGCCACAGGGGATAAGAGGAAAATCAATGAGTTGGTTAAAGATTGTTCGATAGACATGAATGGAATTGGCACAAAGGTAGATGTAAGCATCATACTATTGGGTTCATATGATTATCTAATTGTAATGGATTGGTTGGAAAAACACCATGTTGTCCTAGACTTTTACAACAAGAAAATCACAGGTCTTTATGAGGAAGGGAAGCAAGTCAAGATTCAAGGCTTTCCAAGAGTTGTAGTTATTAGAGAGATTTTAGTTATGCAGTTGAAGAAGATCTTCAGGAAGGGATGTCAGATGTTTTCAACCCATATGGAGGAGGCAGCCAAAGACAAAGTGGAAAGAATTGAAGACCATCCATTCTTGAGGGATTTTGAAGATGTTTTTAGAGAAATCTCAAGATTTCCACCAAAGAGAGACATTGATTTCTCTATTGATTTTGTGTCAAGATCTGCCCCACTATCTAAGACCCCTTACAAATTGAGCACACTATAATTAAAAGAGTTACAAATGCATCTTGTAGAAATTTTGAATAAGGGATATATATGCCCAAGTGTGTCACCTTGGGGAGCCCCGGATCTTTTTGTAAAGAAGAAGGATGGAACCTTAAGGTTGTGTATTGATTTCAGGTAGCTTAATAAGGTTACCATAAAGAATAAGTATCATTTGTCAAGAATTGATTATTTGTTTGATCAGCTGAAAGATACAAGAATATTTTCCAAGATTGACTTGAGATCAGGTTATCATCAAGTAAGAATAAAGGAATAAGACATCAGCAAGACAACATTCAGAACAAGATATGGGCATTATGAATTCACAGTAGTTCCATTTGGGATATCAAATGCCCCAGCAATTTTTATGTGCATGATGTATGGAGTGATCAGGGAGTAACTAGACAAGTTTGTAATTGTGTTCCTAGATGATATCCTCGTCTACTCTAAATCAGAAGAAGAACATGAGCAGCATTTAAGAACGGTATTGAAATTTTTGAGAGAGCATAGATTGTATGTTAAGCTAAGTAAGTGCAGCTTTTATCAAAAAAAGATTCACTACTTGGGGCATATAATATCAGCAGCAGGGATAGCACTAGATCCTGAAAATATAGAGGTCGTTAAAGAATGGTCAATGCCAAAGAATGTTACTGAGGTTAGATCATTCATGGGTCTTGTCGGTTATTACCAAATATTCATAAAAGGTTTTTCAAAGATTGCAAGTCCAATCACTTCTTTGCAAAAGAAGGGAGTGAAGTTCAAATGGAATTCCAAGTGTGAAGAGAGTTTTCAACAGTTGAAGGGAATATTGACAAGTGCACCAATATTGAAGATTGCAAATTCAAACGAAGATTTTTTTGTGTGCACTAATGCATGCAAGGAAGGACTCGGTGGAGTTCTCAGTCAAAGGGACCATGTGGTTTGTTATGAGTCCAGAAAATTAAAAGAGCATGAGAGGAATTATGCTACAAATGACTTGGAGTTAGCAGCGATTATATATGCATTGAAAATGTGGATGCATTACCTTATGGGTAAGAAATTTGAGCTAAGGATAGACCATTGTGGTTTGAAGCATTTGTTTGGACAGCAAACACTAAATGCTAGGCAAAATAGATGGTTGGAATTTCTGAGTGAATATGACTTTGAAATTAAGCATATAAGGGAAAAGAAAATCAAGTCACTGATGCACTGAACAGGAGAACTCATGAGATGCATATTGTAGCCATCAGCATGTACAGGATAGATCTGAAAGACAAAATTATTGTAGCAGCAAATTTAGATCAAAACTATGTGAAAATAAAAGAAGCATTACGGTAAGGTAATTTTCAGCAGAAATTTAATTATTATGAGCTAAAAGAAGATGGAATTCTCATGTACAAGGGTAAAGTGTATGTATCGAACTCCAGTGAACTGAAAAATCTAGTGTTAAAGGAGATGCAGAATGTTCCATATACAAGGCACCCAGGATATCAAAAGACAATTGCAGTAGTAAGAAGCTAATATTTTTGTCTAGGAATGAAAAAAGAAGTGGCTAACTACATAGCCAAATGTCTAGAATGTCAAAAAGTAAAGACAGAACATAGACACCTAGCATGTTTGTTACATCCATTTCCCATTCCATAATGGAAGTGGGAAGTAGTTATAGTTGATTTTATTACTAAGCTTCCCATAACATTGAAGCAGTATGATTCCATTATGGTGGTAGTGGATAAATTGACTAAAGCAGCACATTTCATTCCAGTAAAGACTAGACACAAGGCCGCAAATATTGTAGATATTTATATGAAATAAGTTTCTAGGCTACATGGAGTGCCTAAGGAAATGTTTTCAGACAGAGATCCAAATTTTACTTCCAATTTTTGGAATGGTTTGTTCAAGGGATTTGGGACAAATTTAAATCTTAGTACAACATATCACCCAGAGTCAGATGGGAAAACAAAAAGGACTAGCAGGATAATTGAGGACATGCTTAGAATGTATGTGATGGATCAGGCATCAAAGTGGGAAGATTATATCCATTTAGTTGAATTTGCCTACAATAATGGGTATCGGGCCTTATTGAAAATGAGTCCATTTGAAGCATTGTATGGCAGAAAATGTAACACTCCAATGAGTTGGGATAACGCAGCAGAAAGAGCAATTATTGGGCTAGAATTGTTAAAGGAAATGGAAGAGAAAATGGAAAAGTTAAAGAAAAATTTAAAAGTTGCCCAGAATAGGCAGAAAAGTTATGCATATGGGAACAAAGTTTTTAGATATTTTAAAGTGGGAGAACATGTGTTCTTAAAATTAAAGGAAAAGAGAAGTTCGGTGATATTAGGAAGTTCCCTAAAGTTGGCAGCAAGATATTGTGGGCCTTTTTAAATATTATAAAATATAGGGCCAATTGCATGCATGTTAGATTTGCATGCATCCATGAGAGTGAATGATGTATTTCATGTGTCATTGTTAAATAAATGTGTGTCTGATCCTAACCATATTATTGATTGGAATGTGATCCAGGTGGAGCACGAAGGGGATTTCCGGGTGGAACCAGTACACATCTTGGACTGGAAAGTCAAAGTGCTCATGAACAAATCCATAGGGATGGTAAAGGTTCATTGGACCTGCTATGATCCTGAAGATGCTACATGGGAGCATAAAGAAAACATGCAGGTAGAATACCCACAACGTTTTGACAGTTTTGAATAAAAGACAATGCAAGACTCCATTTTGGGCATTTAGAGTTCTGGAACCACATCTTCAAGTCCTAAACAACTGCGTTGGGGACCTTGATAAAATAATGGCTTGTTCCTTGGGTTATACTTGATAAATGGATGCTACATCCCTTGGTTTATCCCTGATAAATGGATGGTACATCCCTTGGGTTATCCCTGATAAATGAATGGAGCATTCCTTAGGTCGGCGAGTTAAAAGGAACATGAGATTTTGGTTGGAGTTGTTACTGGAGTTGTTACTGGAGTTGTTAAATTGCAGAATTTTATTTCTAAGTACTGTGATTTAAATTTACATATATGTGTATCGGCATAAAGTACATCAAGGATGGTGCACAATTGTAGGGGAGGGGGAATGTAATATCCCCACTATAATCCCTAGTTTAATTAATGATTATGTAGATATAATATGTGGCTACGGCCAAGTGATATAATATGTGAATTGTATTTCCTTGTTTTATTAATAAAAATGTGATGTCAACTGCTAAGGGGACATGGAAAAGAGATGGGGGTTTAATTAATCCACAAGAGGGAGTAGTGTCTAAGATAATGGCCAAGTGGGATCCAAGGGGAAAATACTCATGTACATTAATTTAACCCATTTTCCTGAATTTGTTATTTGTATATGAACCTTCCCATTTTTAATTGAGTGTTCCCAAAGCCAATCATTGAATACATGTAAGAGGGTGGGTGTGAGTGGTCACATATCAAAGGTATTGGGTACATGGGGGTTGAGTATGATCAGCTTGGGGAAGAGTGTGAGTCAAGAAAGGAAATCCAAAGGGAGGAAATTTTTATGGGTTGGGACAGAAATGATCAGCTAGTCAAGTTTGGGCATGGGAAACAAATAGAGAGAAATAAACAGAGCTTGAAGTTGATGCAGCCATGGAGGGAGAATTATAGAGAAAGTTGGAGTGTAATTGGAGCGAATTGGAGCTGGAAAAATGAAGAGCCAGGTTGACAGGCCTGAAGAGTGAACACTTGTGTGAGTTTCACTGAAACAAAAAGTTTGTGTTGTTGGTTTGTTGATAGATTTTCTAGCAGTAATTTCCCTTGAGTTTCCAGCTAAGAGATTCCTAGCTACATGTGCCAGAGATACCATAGTAAAAGAATGGAACATTCATTGGATTAATCCTGATAAATGGATGGTACATCCCTTCGGTTATCCCTAATAAACGAATGGTGCATTCCTTGGGTTGAACAGGTCAAGAGGAAGAGAGTTGGTGGGAAATCGATATAGTTGTAGGAGAATATCAGTTGGGTTGAGAGTTGTATGAGTTTTGATTAGACTGTGAGACACCACCCTCTTTTGTGGATTTCTAGCCACAACTCGGGGGTGACTAGCTGTTGATATTTGGAACAGTCATTCTATGGTTGGGTGGAACATACGTCCCAAGTAGTTGGTTGCACAATTGTTGTGAAAATATAAGTTTTTTATGTTGTTGTTATGTTAAATTATGTGTTTAATTGTTGTGCATGAACTCTTTGTACTTGGAAGTGATTTATATGATGATGTAATGAGTTATTTAGCTGCATTTCATGTTATTATTAGCATGTTGTATGTACTTTTATTTTGTGGTTATACACAGTAGCTAAATCTATTTTAATTTGTAGTTGAAAACTACAGGAAATGAGTTAACTATAAATGAATTAGATGAGTTAGAAAAAAATTCATTTTTAATGTATATTTCGCACTGTAATGTCCCTCGGTTGGGCTAGATAATATCAGTTCCCCAAGTCCAACCGAGGGACATTGTGGTGCGGAATATACATAAAAATGAAGTTTTTTCTAACTAAACTAATTCATTTATAGTTAACTCATTTCTTGTAGCTTTAGCTTTCAGCTACAAATTAAAACATATGTAGCTATTGTCTATAACCACAAAATAGAAGCATCTATAGCATGCTAATAATCAACATGAAATGAAGCTAAACAACTCATTACAATAGCATATAAATCACTTCCAAGTACACAAAGTTCTTGCAGAGCAATTAAACACATAATTTAACATAACAGCAAGATAAAACACTTATCTTTTCACAATAGTTTTGCAACCAGTTTATTGGGATGGATGCTCCACCCAACCATAGACTAATTGTTCCAAATCTCAACAGTCAGTCATGCCCAATTTGAGGCTAGAAATACAAAAAAAAAGGGTGGTCTCTCATAGTCCACTCATAGCTCATAAAACTCTCAACTCAACTGATATTCTCCTACAATTATCTTTATTTTCCACCAGCTCTCTTTCTCTTGACTTGTCCAACCCAAGGAATGCACCATTTGTTTATCAGGGATAACCCAAGGGATGTACCATCCATTTATCAGGATTAACCCAAGGATTGTGCCATTCTTTTACCAGGGTCTCTCTGGCACAGTTAGCTAAGAATATCTCAGCTAGGAACTCAAGGGAAACTATTGCTAGAAAAAAGTCAACAAACCAACAACAAACACTTGTTGTTTCAATGAAACTCACACAAGAGTTCACTCTCCATTCCTGACAACCTGGCTCTTCATTTTTTCATCTTCAATTCGCTCCAACTTGCTCTAGAATTCTCCCTCCATGGTTGCATCATATTCAAGTTATGTTTCTTACTCTCTATTTGTTTCCCATGCCCAAACTTGACTAACTGATATGCTTTCTCTCTATATATTTCTTGATTTACAAGAGGAAGAGAGTTTATGGGAAATTGGGACAGTAGTTTTACACATTATTTTTTTGTTCATGGGAAACAAAGAGAGAGAAATAAACAGAGCATGAAGTTGATGCGGCCATGGAGGGAAAATTCTAGAGCATGTTGGAGCGTAATTCGAGCGAATTCGAGCTAGAAAACTGAAGAGCTAGGTTGTCAGGCCTGAGGAGTGAACTTATGGGTGAGTTGCACTAAAACAGCAAGTGTTTGTTGTTGGTTTCCTTATAGTTTTCCTAGAAGCAGTTCCCCTAGAGTTCCCAGTTGAGAGATTCCTATCTGATTGGGCCAGAGAGACCCTAATAAATGAATGGGATTCCCAAGGGATTGAGATCGATGAAAGGGGTACATTCCTTGGGTTGGACAGGGAAAGAGGAAGAGATTTGATGGAAAATCAGGATAGTTGTAGGAGAATATTAGTTGGAATGAGAGTTTTGTGAGTTGTGAGTGGATTGTGAGAGGGTTTCGGATTCATGAATAGTTGGGCGGTATTCTGGCAATGAGTATAGGGAATTATTCTTGCACCATAGAAACCTAACACATGTAGATTCGGTCAAGGATATGGCAGAGAGAATCAACCACATAATCAGATTGAAAAGGAAGGGATGGCAGAGGGCGTCGTTTTTTTCATATGAGGTGAAACGCTCATGGAGTTAATTTTGGCTTTGATACCACTGTCAGGACAGGATGTCAGAAAAGATAACTCCACACTAATAATTTTAATTATCTAGATAGGTGGATATATACATAAATGAATGACTTTTGGTCTTCCCCAATGGGTGATTGTTCCTATCACCTATGACACCTTGTATTTACATCAATGTTACAAGTAACACAACCTCTAGGAATTATGTGTCCAACACTCTGTAAGTGGCCTATACCTAGCCAATTCAATGTATTCCTTATTTTCCTTTATCAAGTCCTTTCGAATTATTTCCACGAGGTTGACAGAATCATATATTTCATTCCACATAGCATCCTGCTCTGACGATGTGCTCATCTACATCAACAAATAAAAATGTTAATTCAATTATCGTAAGCAAGAATTGATATGAAAATAAGTGTTATACCTAATCTAAGCTAGCCGGTGACTTCCCACGATCACCCCGCCACATTATAAGAAGCAAGACAATTTAGAATGTTAGAAAATAATCTAAGAAGCATGACTTATTAAATTGTATGTTAAATATATATAAAGGAAAACATTAATTACAAGTTTGGTATACTGGTAGAACATGTTTACCCCCTTAATAGCAGTGCTTCCATCGATTCGATTCAAATCATAATCGATCAAAAAATCTTCCCCTGCAGTTATTATTTTCAATGCACATACGAATATTTGATTTCCTTCACGCCCCTCAAATATACAGTTAGGTTTATTTCATGTTGTCTCAGGTCTTGTATTGTTAATAATCCATGCAATATTTCCTGAGGCCTTTGGCCTTCCTTCAATATACATTGTCTCTCCTTTATTTTGATCATAGTCTTTTAGTTGTATGTAATTTGTAGCGACTGCATATCTCCGCATACTTGGTATATATCGGACCAGTCTCAACCAATCTCCATATTTGTAGCATGGTCTGACATACTCCATCAACTCAACAAGTCCTCCATCTTTCACCTTTATGACATCCATGGATAATAGACCCAGACCATGTACAGATGATGGAGAAATGTGATAAATCCTCTCATTGACATAGAATTCAGTGTCCAACTAAGGAAATTTATTGGGTACCCATGATATCAGTAGATGTTTGTACCTCAAAGGAACCTCGACATCACCTATGCTCTCATCATCATATGAACATGAACCTCCTTCAGCGAGAAAGAATTACATGCGCCTATGGAAGTTTCTTCTAACCTTTTCACCTATAGTTTATCTCTCCATGTTAGATATGTTGGACATTGTAACACTTTCCCCCTCCCTCCAAAAATTCCCTTGCTCAAGGATGATAGGTCTGATAGGTACCTTTTTTATTGTACCTACACTCCGTCAAATGAGAAAATGTAGTTAGCGACGATATGATTTAATTTATCCACACCCTTAACCTGAATAGACATTGTCAAAATGCATGTGCCAAGCATGATCATAATAATCACATGTGAACATTTGGCTTGACACAATTCACAGTTTTTTTCTTTGGTGAAGATGGAATAAGTGTTGAAATAGGACTTAGATGTAATAAGGTTGCATACTAAAGGTGGGGATTTTAAGTTGTACCCGTAAGTAAGGTACATTCAAGGCACAAATTTTCTCAATGAATAAGTGTCTAGGAATAATGTCAAACGCCTTCCAAAAGTCACAGTAAGTATGCCTAAATTGAAACAAGTTTGCAAGTTCTCTGAGTCGCCCCATTTCAAGACATGTGATTTGAATTTTTCCAATGAAATAAGTAATGGTTCCTTCATAAACCATCAAATCTCCTAAATGGGAAGGTATTATCTGAAATGGATAATTGTATAAGTTGTTATCTATTTTGGTACTTTTTAGGGCAGGTCCTGCTTTGACGATTTGGGTTCCATAAAAAAAATTGGTCCTTTCAACTCATCTTCCATTACCAACATCCCAATGGAATGCAACCCACCCTATTTTGAAAGCTACAAATCGATCTCTCTATACAACAACATTTAAAAAAATCATAGTTGGAGATTAAAATTAATTTTATCAATTTTCATTGCCAATGAACAAGTTGGGTTTCTAAATGGTGGATTGTTTTTTTATGATGTGGGAGTAAGCCAAGAAGCATTAAATTTCATAAAGAAGAAAATAATTCCCTCATTTATCCTTAAATTATACCTTCCAAAGGCATGTGACAAATTCATCTGAAATATTTGAGTTTTCACATGATCCATATTGGCTTCAGTGTTTCAGTAGTAAATTGGATTGAGGAATGTTATTCAAATATGTCTTTTGTAGTAACAATCATTGGCAGATATGTCTCGTCTTTGCTTCAGACTCACTGCTTTCGATTTTTCATTGATACCTTCGCATAACATTTCACAAAAGAGATATTCAATGTGCTAAATTAGGTACTAATGGGAGACCCTTTCTCTCTTATTTATACTCTCCAAGTAGCTTCCTTTAAGGGTCATCTTCTAACTGTTTTACCCAACTTCCCTCTTTTAGGGCTATCCCACTTTCAACTACTTTACCCACTTGCAACTACTTCTCCATAATTAGTAAACTCACCACTTCTTGTTGCAACTAATTTATTTTTAATTATTTTCTTATTGCAACAACTTTACCCATATCTAACTCCTAGTTACAACCAATTTTACTAGTAAACTTCCTCTAGGATCGTCTATAACAATTGACTTATTTGACCTTGTATGGGCTTCTAGATAACTCATAAGAGTTCTCCAACTTCACTAAGCCATATCTCCTCAACCGTGAGGAACTACGTGACGTACCACATATCACTGGAAACGGAACGACATGTAATATCCATATATGATAGTCTTTCCTCCAAATTCATTGATCTTCATTACATTATTCCTCATACAAACATGGGTTCCTTATCCACACTTGTGGGGCTACCAAAATTTCTACTGGACTTGCTTCAAAGGTTGAAATCAATGAAATCCAACCCAATTAATCAACAATATCCCCCTTTGGAATTGATGGAAGCACTCTGATGCAACACAAAATTCATGGAACTCTTTCTCCCCCTGTGATCATCACTCCCTATGGAATCATGCCTCTTTGTTTTCTCACCATGCATCTGGTTAATCTCTCCCCCTTTGACATTAATGGAAAAGGGTAACTTCCCTTCGGGGTCGCTCCCCCTGACTGAACTCTCCTTGGGGCTGCTCCCCCTAACTGAATTGTCATCTTTGGGGCTACTCCCCCTAACTGAATTGTCCTATATCCTATTCATGGTGCTTCCTCATGTAAATCTATGATATATAAGAAAAGCATTCAAAATTCATTGTGGGGAAGAAACTACTCTGATTTTCTGGTGAAGATACTCAAAATATTCCCGTGGAAGCGGTTTTGTAAAGATATCTTCAATTTGTTCTTTGGTCCCAATATACTCAACTCTAATGTTCTTCTCTGCAAATTTTTCTCATATAAAATGAAACTTGATCTGAATATTCTTTGTCTTGGAGTGCATCACTGGATTCTTTGAGATACCGATGGCGCTTGTGTTATCATAAAATATCGAAACGGGCTCATCATACTCAACCTGTATATCTTTCAATGTCTATTTCATCCATAGGACATATGTGCAACATGCTCCTATTGCAATCTACTCTGATTTGGTTGTAGAAAATGATATTGATGAGTGTTTCTTGCTTAGCCAAGATACCAAACATTCACCCAAGTAGACAGTTGATCCACTTGTACTTCTTCGATCATCAATGCAACCTGCCCAATCTGCATATGTCTAGGAAATAAGTGATAGATCCTTCCTTTTTGGATACCATAATCCAAACTCTTATGTACCCTTGATATATTTGAATATCCTCTTTATTGCTAAAACATGTGATTCCTTTGGTACTGCTTGAAATCGTGCCACCTGTCCAACTGCCTGAATCCAATCTGGTCTAGAAGTTGTCACATAAAGTAAGTTTCCAATCATTGACCTATACTGCCTTGGATCTATTTCTTTTGAATCATCGTCTTTACTTAACTTGCAACTAGTTTTCATAGGAGTATTGACTGGTTTGCAATCTTCCATTCTGAACCTCTTTAGCATTTCTCTAATATACTTGGTCTGAGAGATTAAAATGCCTTGGTTACTTTGACATATCTGAAGAACCAAAAAGAAAGATAATTCTCCAAGAAATGATATTTCAAACTCATTTTGCATATCCTTTGAAAATTTATGCCTCATCCTATCATCATCACTTCCAAAGATAATATCATCAACATAAACTTCAATTAACAAAATACTATCTTGATTTATCTTGATGTAGAGGTTGTTGTCTGCATTCCCTTTCTTGAACCCTTGTTGTAAGTATTTGTCCAGTCTAGAATACCATGCTCTGGGGGCCTGTTTGAGACCATACAAGGCCTTATTCAACTTGCAAACATATCTTTCATCCTCTGACAACTAAAATCATTTTGGTTTCTTAATGTATACTTATTCCTTTAGATCCTCATTTAGGAAGGATAATTTCATGTCCATCTTATACACTTTAATATTCTTGGAGCATGCATAAGCGAGAACCAATTTGATTGCTTCCATTTTGGAAACTGGGGAAAGCGTCTCTTCAAATTATATACCTTCAACCTGAGTGTATCCTTTACATACCAATATTTATTTGTTCCTAGTAACCTGTCGATCTTCATTCAATTTGTTTCTGAAGACCCACTTTGTATCGATCGCATTCTTTTTCCTTGGCCTTGGAACCAGCTCCTAAGTGCCATTTTTATCTATCTGATCTAGCTCTTCATCCATGGATTTGATCCATAATTCATCCTTGTTGGCTTCTTCAAAAATGCTTGGCTCAATTGTAGATAGTAGTGCTAGGTGTAGTTGTTCTAGTGAACAAACTCTTCTTCTAGTTTCAACTCCTGCATATTTATTTCCAATAATCTGACCTGTTGGATGATTCTTTTGTATTCTTCTGCTAGGTGTATTTGGATGAACTTGAAGATAGTGTTGTTCTTTCTCTTCTTCTGACTTCTTTTCTTCATATTCATCTTCCTCTTATGTTGCTTCTTCTTCCTTTACTTCTTCTTCTTTGTGAAAATGTTCCATTTAATCCTCGCCTTCTTCTTTTATCATGCATTCACATGTCTCATCAAACATCACATTGATGTTTTCCACAATTCTCTTGAGCCTTATATTGAATCATTTATATGCTTTCTTTGTGCTTGAGTACCCAACAAGTATGGCTTTGTCAACACGAGATTCAAGCTTTCCCATTTTTCCATCTTCTCTTTTAATGTAGCATTTGCTTCCAAAAACTCTGAAATGCTTCAAATTCATTGGTATTCCTCTCCATATCTCATAAGGATTTTTATCACTATTTTTCTGAGCATTCCTTTATTTTGAAAGTGAATTGTTGTATTCACTGTATGTACCCAAAAGACATATGTCAACTTGGAATCCATTAACATAGTTCGATCCATTTCATGTATTGTCATGTTCTTCCTTTCGATGACTCCATTATGTTGTGACGTCCTAGCAATGGAGAATTTCCTCTTTATCCCATTCTTACTATAGAATTCCATAAATTCCTTTGAGTTAAACTCTCCTCCATTGTCTGATCTCAAACATTTGATTTTTGATTCTATTTCATTTTCAACCATCTCCTTGTACATTTTGAAGTTCTTGAATGCCTCTGACTTCTTCCTGAGAAAACATTTTCTGGTCATTCTTGTATAGTCATCAACTAATAGCATAAATTATTTTTCACCTTTCAACCCCTTTGTTCTAGTTGCTCCAACTAGATCAGTATGCACAATTTCGAGCGGTCTTGTTGTGGAGTATTCCTTTGATTTGAACTAAGTCTTGGTTTGCTTTCCTTGTTGACAATGCTTGCATAATGTATCTGTTGGCTTCATGATCTGGGAAATTTCTCTTACTGCTTCCTTTCTGTTTACCTTGACAATATTATCAAAATTTGTGTGACCCATTCTTATGTTCCATAGCCAAACTTTATCTTCCTTTCCTAAACAACAATTTTCCATTCTGATTTCACCTAGTATGTATATGTTTCTTGGAGTTCTCACAGTTATCCTTACCACTCTTCCTGAATCTAATTTTCTTATCTCGCATTTCTATGAATCAAACACAAGTTTGTGACCTTGGTCACACATTTGAATTACACTCAGAAGATTATGTTTCATATCTTCCACTAGTAGAATATTTTCTTCCTTGGCATCCTTACTTCCAATCTTGATTGTGCCTCTTCCAATTATTATGGTTGAGTTTTCGTTTCCAAAAGAGACTGACCCATCTCTTTCCTTTTTCAAAGTTAGAAACCTATCCTTATCACATGTCATGTGCTTTGAACAACCACTATCAACATACCAACCACGTTTTTTTTTAGCTTGTAGAGCGAGTATGCATCCTTCATTGTTGTATTGATTATGCTTCCTTATCCATATTCTTTGAGGTTCTTTTTTGTAACTACTGTTTTTTTGTTGTGATTCTATTGGAGGAAATGTTATTCTATAATATTTGGCATTGTGGCCAAAGTTGTTGCATTTGTAGCATTTTGGTTCAATACTCAAGGATTCAAACTTGTTGTAGCTTCTTCTCAATGTTTCACTAGGCCTTCTTGAATAACCATTTCATGCATAATTTTCATGGTTGTCTTTGTTCCTGTTATTTTCTCTACAATTTACAGCCTTATGTCCAAAGTTGTTACATGAATAAAATAGTCCAAGAAAGATAGTTTGATACCTGGAAGTTGAAGATATTCTAAAGGGAGTTACTCTTCTGAATCCTTCTTCTTCTTGAGGCCTTCTTGTTTCTGATTGCTATTGATTTTGAAATCTGAATCTTCTGGGTGGTAGAGTATCTCTATAATCTTCCTTATGAAACTTCTTGTCTTATTCCTTCTTAGGAGACCCTTTGATTGTCTCTATGTAGCTTCTTGGTCTTTTTTCTTGATTTGTTGTTTTGGAGCTTGAGCCTGTTTCTATCTAGTTGTATCCTAGTCTAGAATTGTCATGATGTTGCCTTTGACTACTAATAATCTCATCCAAAACTTTAGAGTTGTTCTGCATGTTTTTCTTCTGAAGGTATTTTCTCAATGTGACAATATTTGCTTCCAAATTTCCAATGATCATGTCTCTTTCTTCTAACTGTTCTCGGAGTGTTTCTTCAATTCTCTTGTCTTATTATACTTGGATTTTTAATTTAGTGATAATCTTATCTAGTTATTCGGAGTTGGAATTCCAAACTCCCTCTTTTTCTTTTTAGTTATGCCTGAAGTGACTTGTTTTTCTTCTTTTCCATTTGTATAACTTCTATGGCACTCAACATTTCCTCTTTGTAGTCAACTTCTTCCTATTCATATTCTCCTTCGGATCCTTCATCATCGAAATATTCTACTTCCATGAATAATACCTTTTTTGTATCCACTGACTTCATCTTCGTCTGATGAGGAACTGTCTTCTTTGGTGCAAAATATTTTCTTGAAAAATTTATTTTTGGTTCTTTTACCTTTTTGTATTTGTTTTCTCTTAGAGTCATCTTCTTCATTTATTTTCTTTTTTTTATCGAGACATTTATTAGAAAAATGACCAATACCATCACAATTAAAACAAATCAATGGAATCTTACCTTTATATTTTTCGGTTCCCTATTTCATCCTTCTGGCGAAGTTGGATACTTCTTCATCATCTTTTGAGATATCGTTGTTGCTACTATCTGACTTTTCCTTTTGCTTTTGATTTTTATTTGTCTTCTTAGATGATTTGAATGTTGCTTCATTTGTAACCAGAGTGTCTTGATCTGTTCTCATCTCATAAGATGTGAGTGTCCCATGCATTTCATCCATGGTCATTGTAGCTAGGTCCACTCTCTCTTCTAGTGGTGAAATATTTGAGCCAAATGTCATTGGTATGGATCTCAATACCTTTTTGACAGCAACTGATTCCTTTAACTCATCTCCCAGTCCTTTGATATTGTTTACTACTTCATCAACTCATAGAAAGCAGGTTTCTATGTCTTCATATTCATTCATTTTCAATTGTTCAAACTTTGCTCTGAAAATTTGAAGTCTAGCTTCCTTGAATTTCTCATCTCCTTCATATATATTCTTCAGTTTGTCTCGGATTTCTTTCGCGGAATCACAGTGCATAACTTTGGTGTATATTGATTTAGTCATACCATTTAGAAGTGAACTTGTGGCTCTTGAATTATTATCTTGAAGTTTATTTCCATCTTTATTTGTTGGAGGAGTGGTTGGTGCTTTGTATCCATATACTACTGATCGTCGAACATAAAATCCTAGTGATTGTATGTGTGTCTTCATTATTCTACTCCAGAAATAATATTTGTCCCCATCAAATTGTGGTATCCAAATATTAGAGTAATCCATGATCTCCTTCCAGTGGTTAAATTGCCTTTTAAAGGACCTACTATGATACCAATTGTTGGGTTACTAAGAGGGGGGGTGAATCAGTAATAGTGTGTTTTAATATTTTTTAACCACGGTATATAAGTGTTGTTAACTTTATGATCAATTTATCAATATCATTCAACAAGTGCAGAATAAATAAACCATGAACAATGAGCAATCATACACATACACAGTACACCAGTATTTTTACGTGGAAACCCAATGCGGGATAAAACCACGGAATGTATGGCTCTATTGTAGCTGAGTTGAACATACGGAAGACTCTCATCCCATGTGTGGGGGTGCTTGTAATTGTACATGTGAAGAATGTGCACGAGCATCTGGTTGACGACCTATGTTTGGACATTTGTCTGGGGGTAGAAGGCATTGAACTTGGTGAGCTTGGTGTCCAACAGTAACCAGAGGCTCGAACAGAATGTATTGAGGAACAAAATCTCCTAAACTGAGATAATGGTTTGTGGGATCCCAAAGTGTACCTACACTCATTAAAAGAATAGCTTCGTAGTGGCCTCCATTGTGATGTTCTTCTTGCAGGCGACCAGAATCGCCATCTTGGAAAAGCAATCAACAACCAAAAAAACACATTCATTTCCCTTCTTCGTGGAAAGAAGGCCCGACATGTAGTCCATTGAGATGGATTCCCAGGGCCTATCAGGAGTAGGAAGAGGATTGTAAATTCCTTGTTTCTTAGTGGTCAGTTTGGCAATAGCTCAGGCAGTGCAGGACCGAATATACTTGCTGACATTCTGTCAAAGTTTCAGCTAGTATAAATGTCGTTGCAACACTTCCACTATCTTTTCCACGTCGAAGTGTCCTGCCACCCAACTATAGTGGGCTTCCCAAATCATCTTTACTCACTCTCTTTATGGAATGTAGAAATGTCCCATATGGCACAGCATCTCGTCCTAAAGATGGAAATTAGTGACAGTTGTGTTTGTTCCCAACATATGGTAGGTGTTGACGAAGTCAAGATCTGTCTCATAGAGGTGGGGCCAACTGTAGGTCTTGTGGTTGCAAGAGTCTAGCACTGTGATGAGTGTCATGACTAGAGGTCAACTGAGGAAATCAGTGACTCATTTGGTACGTCCTATTTTATACTTGATGTTGAGGTGGAACTGTTGTAAATATGTGTACCACTTCTAATGGCAGTCATTGTTCAATTTTCCTTGTGTCTGCATGAACTATAGTGGCTTATGATCAGTTTGGATGATTGTCTCCTTCCCGAGAATGTAATGCATCCACTAGCAACAGGATTTCACAATGGAGTACATTTATTTTTCCTAAGTAGGGTACTTACGGACAACATCTGATATTGTCTCACTATGATAGGCCACGAGGTGGTCGTGTTGAGTGAGGACTACACCTAGAGCATAGTTTGAATCATTTGTCTCGATCTCGAAGGGTTGTTGCGATTCATGTAATGAAATCACTATCACTGAGCACAAGTGTTTCTTCAGATCATCAAACGCTTTATGTTGGGACAGGCCCACACAATTTTGTCCTTACCACCACCCCTGGTTATTTGGCTGAGGGCTCATGCAATATGGAAGAATCCCAACACGAACCTACGACAGAAATTGGAAAGGCCTAAGAAGATTTGAATCTCAGTGAGTGTGGTTGGGGATGGATAGTCACGGATGACTTGGATCTTGGTTGTATCAACATGCACACCATGTTGAATACATTTTTATGCTTCCTTCCACTCCATAAACTATACTTTTGCCTCCAAAACCATCCATTTTGCCTTCATATTATTCCATATTTTCCATAAAATATCTTATGCAAGGTACATTTATCATTCCATAGCTTAAGAATTGAATTTTCGAATTTTTGGCATTAAAATTAAAAATTTATCAGAAATTACAGGATTTGACTAAATCCCATAATTGCTCCTAGGTTTGTGTGCTTGCAGGACAACTGGGCGAAATCTGAGACATGGGTCATGATCCTTGATGTACAAGGATGGATGAATACCTATCATCTTCGAGATCTGATATTTCCAAGTGTCCAGTCAACGTTGGTCAAACATGGCCACTTCAGCAGAAAATACCTTGTTTTAGCATAAAATCATGGACAGTTTTAGATTTTCTTGGGATTTGTTCATATTTTATGGATCTGAAGGGGGTATTCGACCTTCCTAGCATATTTTATGGATCTTTTCATTATCTTTAGGAGGTTTCTTAGCATTATCAATTTCAAAACTCTTGTATAAATACTCCAAGACATGGACTAGTATGACAACCCTTATGTTAATGAAGAAAACTTTGAATCTGCAGTCTTGAGATCAGTTTTTTGTTTTGTTCTTGATGATGTCTATGAGATGATTATGTGAATGCTACTGGAAATACTTTCTTAGCTGAAGCAACTCAAGTGTACAAGTGAAGCATTGGAGGGCCCCCTTTGCCAAACTAGTACACTCTTCCTTTATGTTCTTTTCAAGTAATCTTTGATATATGTTTTAGATCAGATCTTGTTGTAGATGAGTTTTATTTATACATTTTTTGTAGCTAGATGAATTCAATAGTTAAGTAATATGCTTAATGTTTCAAAGCATTACTCATGTTGTGAATGATTTCTTGAATAAGAATTCAATGTGTAGTTTACTTTTCAAGCATTAAGATGATCATGAATGCTTTTTGAGTTATTTATGCTTTCAGTACTTTTTGAGTTAACAAGAATAGGTGATGATTGCTAATGAATGAAAGAAAACAATGAATGCATCTCTTGAATAAGAGTTTTGTCTTTCTAGCATTGATAAGCCTCTGAGCTAGTTTTGAATATCTTTTTGAATGCTTACTGTTAATCAAATACTCTTTAGGAAACATTTGTTGATTAATGTCGTGAGATCTATGAATAGGAATTCTGAATAGAAGCTTAGTATCTCCTCCATATTCATCTCTTAGAATAGGTTTTGGTTTATATCATTAAAAGCAACTAAGTCTATCTCTAAATCCATATATTTTGGATGTGCGTCTAAGTCTTGCAAACACCGGATTGACAATAAATTGCACTCTAATTTACATTAGTAGGTTGGAGCCTAACACGCCATGTGCATAAACAATGTATCCTAGGTGTTGGACCGTGTCCATGACAAAGGAGCATTTTTCCAAGTTAGCATATAGCTTTTATTTTCGAAGAGTGTGCAGAACCTGTTGAATATGCTGCAAGTGTTCTTCCCAAGTCTTGTTGGAGATGAGGATTTAATCCAGATAAACAACCACAAAATAATTAGTGAAAGGTCACAAGATATCATCCATCATCCTCATGAAATTTGTTGGGGCATTTGACAAACCAAAGGGAGTGACCAGCCATTCAAAAATACTTTCTTTTGACTTGAAGGTAGTTTTCCATACATATGTTTGTTATATTGGGACCTGATGGTAGCCAAACTTCATATCAACCTTACTTAAGTATTTCTACCCCTTGAGTTGATCAAGTATATCGTCAATTCAGGGAATCGGGTACCAATTCCTGACTGTGATTTTATTTAGGGCTCAGTAATCAATGCAGAGTCACTAGTTCACATCTTTCTTCTGCACCAGCATGACTGGGATTCCATAAGGTGATGAGCTAGGTCAGATGTGCCCCTTATGGATCATTTCTTGGATATGATGCTTGATCTCCTCATTTTATAGTAGAGAGCGGCGATATACTTCCCCATTGAGTAGCGATGTGTCGAGGATCAGATCGATGGGAAGCTTGACTTGACAGTGTATAGGTAGCCCAATAGGTGATGAGAATATGTCTTTGTATTCTTCCATGGCCTTATCCGCTTGCTTCTATTGCATGGAGAGGTTGGTCACGGAGGCCATGGATGTGGCAGAAACATTTCACTCACTTTGAGAGAGAATCACCAAGAATATAAACTTATCAGTCTGAGAAATTAACTTCTTGCATTGCTTGAAATTAACTTCTTGCATTGCTTGGTGGAGATCAAGGAAATAACACTAGGTTGGACTACCTCAGGTATCCTGTACAATTTCCTATTCAAAATAATAATAACATTGTGAGGCCTAGAATCATATACATCATGACGTTTCCATAAATAAGGTTGGCCCAAAATATCATGACAAACTTCAAGGGGAGAAACATCACACAATACCTCATCTTTGAATGGCTTGATGTTGTACGATAGGCAGCATTGTTGGTTGATGTAAAGATCGCTTCCTTGACAGAGACATCCAATGGTATAGGGTTGTGGGTGCGGCATTGTCGGTAGGGATAGTTGCTTGATGACCTCTGGTTCATTGAGGTTCTTCTAGCTACCACTGTCAACGATGAAGTGCAGCAGAGTGCCTTTCACCCACATCTGTGAATGAAAGAGGCATTCGCCTTCCTCTGGCTCATCAGGTCAACCGGGTTGGATCTTGGTGGTAGAAACGGTGGAACTGGGTTCTGCGTTAATGATCCTTCTCCCCTTTTCTGGTTCTAACTCGGAGTCAGAACCTACATCTGATTCAAAGGCTTTTACCTCAGCCACCAATGACTTCTTTGAGCATAAATCAGCAGTGTTATGCCAAGGCCTCTTATGGAAGTCGCACCACTTCTCGGTATCTTTCTTCGTCTTCCAATTTTCCTTATTTGCTTGCGGCTTGGACTGGTTTTCCTAATATTTCTCATATTTTCTCTATCCTTTGTTCTGTGGGTTGGGGTTTCCCTTGCCCTGCTTCTTCTATGAGGGGTTCACGGACCCAAACTATTGTGTATTATGTTTAAGCTTCTACTCGATTTTGATGGCATAACGATAGGCCACACCCAAGGATGAGATGTACAAAAAATCCATTTATGTCTGGATGTATCTATGAAAACCGCCATGGTACTTGAGCACTATATTTTACTCAGAATATTTGATACCCAGCTTGTTGTGCAAGGTATGGAAGACATTGGTGAACTCTGGCATTGTTTTGTCTCTTTCTTGCCGCAGTGTGGTCCATCTTGTATACAAGTCATCATAAATTCCAACAGGGTAGTATTTTTCCTTAATAGCATCCCTGAAGGAACCCCAAGTGAGTGAAACTGTAAATAATTTGGAACCCTCTATTTCCTTTTTCTCAAGAAAAGTCTCCCACCAATCTTTGACATGGGAGGCATCCTTGAGGAGCGCAAATGTAATATTTTCTCTATCGGAAAAGTTTTGGATATAAAAATACCCTTCTAGAAGGTTTAACCGTTTATCTACGGCATACGCATCTATTTTACCTTCAAATATAGGAATATCAAAATTGATATGTACCTCGAAGAGGGAGGCACCTCCGCTTGAGGTGGATGCATTGTTTTTCATAAATCGTCAAATGATTTGTGCAAAGTTGTCCATCATATCGTTCCTTTGTCGCTCAAGGCCTTCTTCGAGCAACATTTTGAAAGGATCTCATGTCCCGTCATCTTTTTTCTCTCTCTCCATGGATGGTTTCTTGGTTGTACGAGAGAAGTTGTCCTGAAGAGAAACAAGCTCGAGACCCAACTCATTATACCCTAACCGCGTCAAGGACATGCATTAAAAAACGGCAAGGAGAAGACCGCTTTGATACCATTGATCCAGATTTATGAGCAGAACGAAATGAAGCCACAAATTTATAATTTTAACACAGAGACACAATGAACAATAATAAAGATACATTAAAACTTGACTTCTATTAAATAAGAAATATGTTGCAAACTATAAAATTCATAATGAAAACAAGCTTGCTAGAATGGTGGCAACTTATCTCTGAGAAGAGATGTGACGGCTATGATCATTCACAAGAATATGAGTACAATGAGGCTCTGAAAACCTTTTTACAATAAACATGATAGCCAAAACCCTAGACATTCAAAAACCTAAACCTAGGAGATGAAGCGTCAAAATTCATGTGGGCCCTGTTGGGGTAAGTTAGTACATCAACTTCTCGAGGTCATAAATTTTGCATATGATATTCGTTTAGGGCACATGATAGCTCGTTGGAAAGGTATTGACAATGAGATTTATTTAGGGGGGTCAACTAGAGACTCTTGATATCATTGAGGTGCCCGATCGTGAACAAACGTCGTTTAGGCCCTCAAAATGGCCCCGGAAGTTGGGACTGTTAAAAATAGTAAGTTGCCAAAAAATTGCTTTGATCCAGTTTGACAAGGTGGGTGGCCACCGAGATCCTCCTAGATCACCCATTTAATAAACATCATTTAATGTAGCTAGGAAGGTTCCCTTCTTAGAAGTGTCTAGAACATCCTTTGACATGGTCAAAAATAACCTAAGAGATGGGTGCTCTAAGGTTTTATAGAGAGTTATATTAGCTAGAAATGTAACTATAAAAGAGAGTCACATCCTACTTAGAAGTCTCTAGAACACCCTTTGATATGCTCAAAAATAACCTAAGATGTGAGTTCTCTAGGGTTTTCTAGAGAGTTCTATTAGATGGAAATGTAACTATAAAAGAGAGTCGCATCCTCATTTTCAAGATGTGTTTTCCTTTATGGAGAAATTCCCTAGACCGTTGGTTTGGATATTAAATATATAGTTGTATATTTGGATCTTGGTTTTGGGCATATTCAAGGTTGTCATCTTGCATTGTAAGGTTGTTATTAAGCACCTTGTTTTTTTATCTTGCTAGAAAATATTTATGTTATTATAGTGTTTGTCAACCAGCGTAGGAGGGTTGAAAGGAGTTACTTGCTTGTCCTCTTAAGGATTGATAATATCAAATACAAAGTATGCAATGTATGGGAATGATTATTCAATGGAAGATTGTATTTTTGCTTCATATATTCATCTTTGATGTTACATATTGAGGTTGGTACTTAATGGATGTGCTATAGTATGTTTTTTAGCTTAGCACATTGGTTGAAAGTATAGTTTACATATTTTTTATGGATGGAAATACTAATATTTAGGGCATGTTTGTTGGTTTAGTATGCTTCATAACTAGGTTACCATTTATTTATTTCAAACATTAACACTTTATTTTTCCAAATCTTCCATTAGTTATTTGAATTTGACCTTGTGTGCTCAATTTCCTCAATGAGTGATTGGTAAGATAAACCATCGACTAATCAGAATCAGAATATCTATGTGTGAAAAGTTCTATATTTGAACGAGGTTCTTGATATTTTTGGATGCACTTACTATTTTTGGATAATGTTATATTTATATGATTGAGGGTCCATGCATATTCAAATGTGGTGCTTTTTCTATCCTTAGGATTGAGCCACAATAGTGCTTTTCTATTTTTTCAGTCCATGTGATATTTAAAGTAGGAGAGAGAGTACCTTGCTAAGGGTTGATCTTATCAGTTTTTTGAGATACAATTTGATTATTTCAAGTCTGCTTGGTGTCCATCATAACCCACAATGTCATCTAGAAGTGGCAAAGAAACGTGTTATTGTTACACGTGAAATTTGCACACCTAGGTACCTCGCCCTAAGTGTCGTAAGTGTCATATAAGTGTCTCATACACCTTGACACCATGGAATAACCTATGTCACAATCCCTAGTCAATGTGGAGGAGAGATATATTACATGAAGGCCAAAATACCAAGTACACATGAATTATTATTAATATTCATGCAAAAGAAAGTAATTAAGTGTGAGAATCCACCTCACATTTGGTTTCCTATTTTTTAGGGAAGGTGGAGGATCTCATGGATGGTTGAAATATTTCCTCCTTAAAATCCTTGAGAGATATTTCCTCCCTAAAATCCTTAAGAAATATTTTTCTCCCTAAATATCTTAGAGATCCCCTTTTTAGTGGATCTGATGAGAGATCCTCTCCATGATGGTTAAGCCTCCAAATCCTATATATTGAGGGCTTTCCATGGAGGAGTAAAGCATGAAAGAGTTTAGAGATACCAAACTTATGATCTCATGAGAAGTGGAGACTTTAGGATATCAAACATATGATTTGGGAGCTGTGTGCAAGGGTTGGATGAGGAGGACTTGGAGAGGTTGTTGGGACTTCATCAATGGTTTGTAAGTATCTCTTTTGAGTTCTCATTAATACATGTGCTTGGCATGTTTCCTTCAAGTTGGTGTACATTTGCATGGACTTGTCTCTTTGGATGAATCTAGTTTTAAACTAATCATGGTAGAATAGGAAGTATGCTTTGTCTTGGTTGTTTATGGGATTGCAGGACTCGTTAAAGGACTTGGAGATCAAGCCCAACTTGGACTAAGCGAGGACAAACTTCGTAAAAAGGTACTCTTACTTTCTTCCTCTTCTCTATTGATTAACTTAGCTATGTTTAAAGGAAAGTCAGTATTCAACGTTAGCACTTTTTTGTCTTGGTCTTAGGGGTCTAAGATCCAAGAGGGAATTCACCTATGATGTCAATGACTCCCAAGGTACCCTAGTAAAATACAATGAATGTGAATAGATGATTTGAAGTCGAACATTCATGGAATCATCCGATCAAATCGGGCTTCCTATAACAGTTATCCTTTTCTAATACAATAGATGTAGCTAAAATGAAATGCACCCACGTGTGAAAAAATAATGATATGCATCTTACCATGCCACTGAATTTTTGCAAGGAATAAATATAGACATATTTCTAAGTCCATCCACAATCACAAAGTTATAATTGTGATGTCCCCTATTGTCAGAGAATCCTCCAACAAAGTCCATTGAGATACTCTTCCATGGCCACTATTCTTTTTGAGTATTCATTTATTATTTTATGTTTCTATCTCTAGTGTGTTTTTATTCTCCTACCAGCAATTAAGGCGTGATCCTTGTTTCCATTTTTGGATATGTTCTCATGCAATATTAGCAATAGGAGGTCATAATTTTTTAGGAGTTATGAATATTGGAAGGCACTGACCTTTCTACTAAACTCAACACGTTTGTTATGCCATTAACTACCTATTGTTGTTTTATTTTGATGAGTCCCAAGAAGAAGCGAAGAATATCAGCAACAGTTTTTTTATCATTGTAGATCTAGTGTTTTACCCATAGAGTCGATCCTTTATGATGTCAACCACACTGTAATTATTTTTCTTGAGCCTGAATGGAATGAGTTAAAACAATGGTCACTAGTCGGTTTTTCTAGGAAATTGGTTGTTGATGTTGAGGGACCTACTCACAAACTTGAACTAGCAGTTAGTTAGTAAACTCTCCTTAGGTTGTTCGTTGGTTCATTGTGAGAGAAATATGGTCATGTCTATGATACTTGAAAAGGATGTAAAATCTATGAGATCAATCAGATCATGAGGCCGTCGTTGAATCCAGTCATTTTGTTGTAGAGAGTGAGCATAAACTTTCTAGGAAATTGGAAGAAATCATCATGGTATGGCCTACCTATAAGGATGCAATCAGATTGAATGGTTGTCTCTACAATGGTAGATGGAGAAGGATGCGTGGAATGAAAATTGTTGAGAAGGAAAAAAATGGTTGCTTCAAAGTGGGAAAAGCTTTAGAGGTATTCCTTTGAAATATTGAAAGACAAGATTTCTTCAAAGGAGAACAAATTTAAGTCAATCTCTAATGAATTCAAAGGTCAAGATGTTTGAGCAACATTTTTGTCTGATAGAAAATCTCTAGAATATATTCCATCCCGCGTGATAAGGACTCTCACATCTATTAGAGTCCTAGATTTGAGAATTAGGGTTTTGAGAATTTATAGGCTTAGGATATTGAAAAATTTACCGGTTTTGGCAGCATTGCTCGAGCTAGGGCTCCTATGTCTCTAATGTCACTCAAGATAGGGCTATTGGGATCCTTTGTCTCATTTGTCACTCCTCTGTTGAGTCAGACTCCTCTGTCGATCTGGGATAGGGTTGTCGGGAGCTAGTGAATACAGTGATCAGGTCATGACTAGGTGAATGCGATGATCAGGTCATGAGGAGATATTCACGCGGTGAGGTAGTTGGTTGGATATGGGTGCGAAGGTGGATATATCAGCATGAAGGTAGGGTATATCGGCTCGAAGAGTTAATAATGGTCGCGAGATCAATTTAT
>ML824392.1:36997-55208 GCA_009831015.1 Picea engelmannii | reverse complement strand
TATATATATATATATATATATATATATATATATATATATATATATATATATATATATATATATATATATATATAATATGTCACAATATCACATGCTTCATGCATAATCAGTATACAAAAATATTTCATTAAACAATAAATTGTTTATACAAAACAAATACGGTAACGAGAAGTTTGACTTATGCAGATGATCTTCATTTGTTAAACTTGAAATCTTGTACCTGTCCTTTACTTGCCAATCAAATAACTTCACCGATACCTCCTAGCCAATTCTAGAGGTACTCTTATTCCCCTTATCCCCGGAGCCGCAAAGGGGTCACACACATATTTTCATATCAATTAGCTCAAGAGGCTTACACCTCCTATTCAAACTTGCAGCCCAACTCACACAAGAAAACTAGTCATAAGAAATTTTGACAACATTTTAGTCGTCCAACCATAGGGTGCATTTCCTTCTTCCCCACCTTTCTTTTCTAAAAATGTTTATCTTGACACTTGTCTTCTCATGCACAATTAACTAATTTTTAATAATTAATTTATATATTATTCACCCCCAACACATGTCACACTTTCCCAAAGTTGCATATGTTTTAATATCTTTTATTTAAATAAAATATGCAAATTCCCTCACACCCACAATTAGTTCCTAGATTTTTTCCTAGTTGTCCCTTAGTTCCCCAATTTCTCCTTTATTGTGTCTCCTAATGAATTTACAGTTAGAGTTTGAATGAATCAAACTCTTCTCTTAGTTAGGATTTAGAGTCTAGTTTGTCTTAGGATTCTAACTCTATGTTGATTTACCCATTCTCTCGTGAAAATAATTTATCTTTATTATAAATCTTTTTTTTATTAATTCCATGCACACATTGTGCACATATCTTCATTTTATTCATATCCTCCCTTTACTAGTTTTTATTAGTATAAATTTCTCTTAACTCATTTCTATAACTTGCTTAGGCATAAACATTTAGACTTAGGTTTTTATTATGTTCCTTTTCATAATTTAATCTAAAATTATATACATTCATATTCTATTTTCTATCAATTTTAAGTAATTGTTTTATTCTCTAAGGTCTTATAGATTTCTATTAACTCATTAATTTCTTCATGTGGCATTCCCTTCAAGATGCACCTCTATGGTCCAAGGGTTTCACTCACCAAATGACTTGGTTTGTAAGTTGTTTGACGCTTGGAGTCATTACTCCACTTGTTGACCTTCTATGAGACTAAGGGCTTAGTGAGGAATAAGGAATCTGACTTATTGTGTTCCCCTCAAAAATCATTGTGAATGAATGTCTTAGTCTGCCCTCACGGCATCGTGAACCCCTCATGAATAAGGTATTTGTTAACCTTCAATTCAGGTCACGACGGGAATGCTAATAGGATGTGACAGGGATGTTGTCACACCTCTCCCTCATCCATCTGATATATGTGTATGACCCCTTTACTCCATATGTGAGTTGGATTAGCAGGTGTCACGATGCCTGCATCCACTGACAAGAAAGAATATTAATAACTCATATACATGAAATCCATAACTGAAATCATCACATGCGTAAGAAACACAAGTACTCATAATCAAAATCAATAGTCCAGTCCCTAACTCAATCCAAAGTACAAGGAATTTTGTCAATGCCATCAGCATCCTCATCATGTCATGTTTCTTGTACACTCATGAAACTCATCATAATACATGTCAATGCTATACATCAATATTAATAACATATCAAATTTCAATACTCAATCATAGCAAAAACTCATAAACCAAAACTGATAATCATAATGTACCATGTTTTAACCAAATCACTTGCTCTCAAGTGTCCTCAAAGAATAAGTCAATGGTATGAAATGTGATCGGTGGAACTGGATGTTACAATAAAGTGTAGTCGTTGTAAGACTTGAATTGTACAATTGTCAGCCATACATCCACCACATTTTCACCAGTCACCACCATACAATATACCATGTTAATTAAATGATTGTATGATTTAATTAATGTGTTATATATTGAATATGTACAATGATCAATTAATAATTATAGCTAGTATAATTAGTTAAATGGATGTCGTACAATCAATCATAGTTATACATTAAATTAATACTATCCATACATTATGTACATTAATCAAACCTTCAGCCGTACAATTTATCGGTCTTTAAGTCAATCGTACAATAACCAGGGAAACTCTGAGGTAATACGACAGTTAAAAATTTAGCCAAATTTGATCGAAAAGATACCCCCGCATGTGACCAGAAAAATGATTGAGATCAATTCAAGGTTGGAGAAGCTAGAAGAGAAACAAAAGTAGAGTATGCAAGGTATAAAGCACTTCAAAATGAATTGAAGGAGAAACATGACAATTTAGAATAATAGATCACTTAAAATCACTATGCCCTACAACAAGAACAAATGGAGCTAAGAGATTGTTGGGTATGTGTTATACTCTTTGCACGAGTAGTAGTGTCACATATTTTTCTGCCTCAAAAAACGTGTCACCTATTTCAGGTGGTTTTTCGGCACATGGTTTATTTGTCGATGGTTTTCTATTTCCGATTAAGGAATTAGGGTTGTTGACTAATCTAGGTCATTGGGTTAGGGTTTTGGATGTCGCTAGCTCCTATATGTATATTGTATCGTAAATAATGTATCACCATGAATGAATATAGAATATGTTGGTTTTCCTGGTTTGGGTTTCCAAGGGAAAAATATCTGTGTAATGTTTGTATTTTCCATTGTATATTTTTTGTTTGTTTACTGAATATTTGTTTGCAGTAGATATTGTACAAGGTTAAAATATACAGAGAACCGATCACTTGGAATCACAATACAGTATAAGAAGAACAAGCAAAGTTAAGTGCCCAGGTCGATAAAAATCACGTTGAATTGAAATACCTCGTAGAAAATCTTGTCAATCCTCTAAATATGGCCATCCCACAACCAAATTATTCAATCACTTTTAAACCTCATTCGATCCCCTCTAGTACATAAAATCCACAACTGACTATACCTTATCTCGGCATGGTAATCCCTAACCAATTTTCATCATCTACAAATCAACCAATTTTTGTGTACTTGATAATATCTAAACCTGAATTATTAAAGTTTGTTAGGGATGAAAAATGAGGTTGACATGGTTTAACAATGCAGAATAATATTTTAAAATCCATGGTATCAATAAAAATGACAAAAGAATCAAATATATGTCTATGAAACTAGAAGGAGATGCATATAATTGGTACATGTGGTGGATGAAAACAACTTATTTGATAAATTGGAATAAATTTAAGGATGAATTCTTTAAAATATTTCAAGTTATAAAAGACGAAGACTTTATCATAGAACTCACGAGAATACAACAAAATGGAAACATGGACAAATTTACACGTGACTGGGAAACATTGGCTACAACAGTACCCAGGCTATCAACAGAACTCCTAATTCCATCATATATAATTGGACTTAAACCACACATCTAAAATGAACTAAAACTACATGATATGACAATTATGGAAGTAGCAATAAGTAAGGAAAAGGTTGTTGACTTTTCTAATCTAGACACCTAGGTAAATTGTTTACTAGTGATTTCCTTGATGTAAATCAAATTAGCAACTCACAAAACAAAATACACTTGCTGGAATAATTAACTGAAACAAATAGTAGAAGAAATACTGAAAACCAAATCCCATACACAATACACAACGATATTATGCCCATCAACTAAGCTTATCATTCAAATAACTTCAAAGATTACAAGGGCTCCTTTATTGGGAAAATGGCCCACTGACAAATACATAAAAACTTAGACATCACCAGCAAACCATAGAAACTCATGCATCGTTGTACGGCCCCATAATTTATTACTTTTAGAGGTGTACGTGACTTTCCTTAATGAAACCTGCATATGTGCATATGTATCCAGTGAAAATTGTGTACACACGCACCCATACTATATGACAAACTTTGTATGGCGTGACCCTGTTGTTGCATATCTAACTTGTTGGAACTCCTTGCGACTCACATGTTCTCTCTTCTCCCTAACCTATACTTATCTCTAGATGAAAATCGTTCTCCACCTATCCAATATCTCCTTGAGAAAAAGTCCTTCTCTACTCTTTGTGCCAAGTAACCCTCCTGCTTTACCCTAGCCTTGCTTTTATAATCTTGAGTTATGACCTAACCATAATCTCCAAAGTGATTGATGATTGAAATTAAATATCACCTCACTTGAGATCAATGGCTAAGATTTAATTCACTAATGCTAATATATTTTAGCATTTCATTAAAGAAACTCAACTAATTAATAAAAGAACTTTACTTTAATCATTCCTTAAATTAAAGTAAATTATCGAGGTAGAAGGACTTAGACAACTTCCACACATCTAGACACGTAGACCTATGTGGAAGTACCAGTCTGATGCTACAAACATCAACAAAAGCAACTGAGAAAAAGTTTGAAATATCATCATTACAAACATTTTACAAGATTATTCATGAAGAAAAGAGAGCAATTGTAGGTTCTATGGAGACAAGTGAACACGTAGACACAAATGCATGACCCAAAAATCATATAGATATGAAGCTAAAAAGGAATCTAACTCCTCTAGTAGCAACTCCGAGGATGAAGTAAAAAGGAAAGAAAACAATTGTCGTAGATGTGGTACAAAGTTGGCTCCAAGGTATAGATGTGCACCCAACCACACATATCATTTTAAATTTATAGATGGCAAAGAAGTGTCGATTGTCACTAAAGAGAATATGTTGGACACTATTGAGGATGAAAATTCACAAAAAGTATCATTAGCATCAATCACATGTCTTAGGAAGATGAATCAAGGGGTTTCAACAAGGTTATAGTCCAAAAAGAATAAATACAACCACCTATATTATGTTATACCCCACCTCATCTGAGGGATAATAGTACAAGTTATAACCAAATGTAATAATCAAGATGGAAAACCCATGTTATCACTTGCAGCAATTACACGAAATGTGGAACCAAGGACCCTAAAATTCAAAGGAAGCATAAAGCGTAAAAATATCACAATCTCAATAGATTCTAAAAGTACACACAACTTTGTGGACATTAATATTTCCAGACAATTAAATATTTGTGTATACTTTGTAAATAATCTCATGGTTACAACAGACAATGGTCAAAAATTCAAAGGATTGGTACAATGCCATAGGGTTTTTGTAAAGATACAAAATCTGGAACTACAATCTAGATATTACGCTCTACCCCTTAGTGGAATGGATGTGTTAGGAGCAGAGTGGTTGATGCAATTGGGTACCTATGCCACAAACCTACAAGATCAATTTATGGAATTCAAGTGGCAAGGGAATAATTACAAAGTATACAGGTTAGAAAGTTGACTTCATCGACAAGAATAGCTCCCAAGTATTCAAAAACAAAATTGGAATCAACATGCCTCTCCACAATGGAAGAAAAATTCATCCAAGATTGCTTCAAGGAAAAACATCTTTAAAGGGGAAGGCAATGTTAGTTATATATATATATATATATATATATATATATATATATATATATATAAGTCTAAAATAATAATAAATATATATATATAAGTCTAAAATAATAATAAATATATATATATATATATAAGTCTAAAATAATAATAAATAAATAGATAAAGCTAAAATAATAAATTAAAATATAATAAAAATAATAAATCATGACTAAAAAGTGACAACTCTTCGTTAAAAGGCACCTTAGGATATATTTATAGACTATTCTCTCTCAATGTATACCATCATATATCATTCAAATCTATATTCATATACACTAATTTTTTATTATTCTTTTCTATTGATCAAATTAAATTAAGCTTCCATCACACATCCACAAGTTATCTCTCAAAGAGATGGCAGAATGTCAACACCTCCATATTTTCTATGATTGTGATGAAAGATATTTTAAATGGCACAAAGGTAAAGAACATAAATTATTTCAAATGGATGTATCTCCACATGACTACACAAAGGACATTGTGGTTGAAGATACTCTTGAACCAACTTTGGAAAACAATACCCTCCCCCCATGGAAGATGAATCCCCATTGCAAGATCCTTCCCAATAACCCCAAATTTCTCTCCATGCCTTATTAGGTTTCTCGACACCCCAAACCTTAAGATTGGTTGGCTACATCAAGCACTGTAAAGTGATTGTATTGATTGATAGTGGAAGCAATCACAATTTTATCCATAGGAGAGTAGCACAAGACACTCATTGTTATGTGTGTTTCATATCTAATTTTCAAAATGTGATCTCCAATGGTGGTATTATGAAATGTGGGGATCGTTGTGAAAATGTGAAACTTCAAATTGGTGAGTAGCATATCAATAATCACATGTTTTCTATTGAAATGGGAAGTTGTCATATAGTTCTTGGGGTAGAATGGTTATGCACTTTGGGACTAGTCACCATAGATTTCAAAGAATTATACATGAGATTCATGCGAGAAGGGAAGAAACATACCCTCAAGAGGCTTAAATATGGTTCCCCTGAAATTATTGTTGGAATACTGAGAGGGGGAGTGAATCAGTATTACCTTTTTAAACAATTAGTAATTACTTTGTTATTTTATTAACCATCAAAATAGATTATAAAAGGACATGTATTTAAAATCAATTGTATAAATATAATTAACAAGAATTACAAGTATTTATAGAGAGTAGTCTGAGATTTTGAAGGGCACCAATCCTCTTTAGAGCACCAACTCTTCGAGACACAAATCCCCTTCTTTATCACACCAACCCTAGGAAGAACCAACTCCCTTTTTTTAGGGAACCAACCCTAGGAAGCACCAACTACCTTGTCTTTAGGGCACCAACCCTAAGAAGCACCAACTCCCTTGTTTTTAAGGGAACCAATCCTAGGAAGCACTAACTCCCTTGTTTTCACACTTTACTTAGTATAGGATATGAATACTTCCTTGATCCTCCCTTCCACCCTCACTCCATAAGTATCATCATTTTTTCTTCATGGACTCTACTTACACTTTTGATCTTCTGATCTAAACTGCAGAGACACCTTCTTCTCACTATTATTTTCTTGTTTATATAGTCTTCCAATTGGTGTGAATTTGTCCATTGTGTCTTTTTACAATGAACAATTGTACCCTTTCATTTAAATGATAATATTAAAATTTAAATAATATCATTTTTCCTTTTTATTCTTTATTCATAATGCTCATTTTTTAACTCTTCTTTAATCATGACTGTGTATCGGTTCACTAGTTTACAAATCTTGAATAATTGTAAATTCGAGTCTTAATCAATAGGCTCTCCCTTCAAACCAAAATTCATGTGACCGCAGGCTCAAAACCATGAGCTTATCCATTCCAAGCATTGTTATGTTAACTCTTTCTTCTTCCGCCCCTATTCTTCTACATGGGACCTTTTTCAAACGTCTGATGGATTATTTAATTCTATCCCCTTTAGCTTCTTTACCTTATCACGTGACCAATGTTGGAACCAGGTTCTCTGGTACTTTGTCCTTCAGGACTTTAGACCTTTGCAGTCATTCAATCCTCCTAGATTACATTTTGTCGAAGTAAGTATATTGTATTCACTAGTATATCGGACGACCAATATTTGATCTTCCATTGGATGGACGATCCTGGCTTATCCAGAGGCTTCAAACAAATCGACCATCAGGACTTAATCTACAGTTGAGTGGATGGTTCTTGTTCACTTCTGGACTTCGACGTTTCGGGACTGCGGCCTTTGCAGTCTTCCAAATCTTCCGGAGAAAATTTCGTCGAAGGGTGTATCAGCACTCCCTGCTTGATAACCTTCACATGTCCAAGAGCTAGGACCGTAGAATTAGGCACAAAGGACCTCCTGCTCTCTGGGTATTCGTCTATTCATGACTCTGGGACTCCAAGCTACTCGAACTCTAAATTAGTTCAATCCCTCTATAGTGTTTACCTACCGAATAAGTCATAAATTTGTGGTGATTGATTTCTTTCAATTGTTAGTACACCTTACACTATCCTTCCACTATACTTGGTCGAATGATCGAAAGACTTAGATCAACGGCTAACATCAATTCATGACTTCGATCATCGATGCTTTGAGTTGTTTTGTTGGTAGGAGAAGTTGGTTATCCCTGGAGGTTGTAGTCTCAGAATGACATGGCGTGTTGACGTCACCTATGATGAAGTGGACCCGTAGTGGGTGTGCCACATTTCACCCTGATTTGTGACTTTCACAAACCTTATGTGCCATATGTATTTTGACACTTGTCAGCATCTTATTGGGCCACGTGTCCTTGATGACTAGGACTTTTACTTTTCATTACTTCATAGCTTCGAGATTTTTGGCACTTTTATACCATCCTTCGATCATTGTCAAAGTGTCGAATAGATCTATCACCGTAGATATTTCCTTGTCTTGATCAGACGTCCTTTGTTTACTCTGGGACTTCGTGCCTTTGGCCCCACTTATCGTATCCTTCTACTATGCTTGATCAACGTTTGATGGGGTTTCTCTGCTCTTCCTCTGATCCGACGATCGATGAGAATTCGTGACTTTGTGGCTTCGGCCTTCACATAAACTTGCATGTTTCATAATCCTTTTCGCCGGAGTGGTCAACGTCAGAGTTGACCACCTTCTTTCCTTTACTGTGATTTGACAGTCCAACATTTTCATTTCAAATCGATGATCAGTGCTTAACTCTATATCCAATCTTGATCTAACCGCTGGGAAACCATCTGTAGCTCCTTCCTTATCAACGGTTGGAATTATTTTGTGACTTCCGGATTTCATGGATTCTTACTTGTTTCCAGTAATCATTGAAGTGGCAAATCTCTGGAGTATTGAAGCTTTATATCTCCTGCTTGATCCAACAACTGAGAACTGATCAAAATTTTATCCACAATATCAAACAGTCAACATTTACTTCACAATTTCGTAGGTTTCAAGACTTCGTGACTTATGGGTTATGCTCATTGTGTCCTTCAACTTGATTCTATCAAACGATCAGGATAAATCCTGAACTAATCTAATGATTTTTGTAACTCAATATTTACAAGGGATTATTCTATGTAGGATCAGGCTTCTGCGAGACCTACTACATTATATCTCCTGATATTTTATCTCATCACCTGCACTCTGTTGACATCAATGACAATATCATACCACTGTGTCCAACATTCTCCCCCTTTGGCATTGATGGCAACCTTTTCTTTGAAATATCTATGTTGTTTATCAAATTTCTACCCCTTTGACAACAACAAAAAAAGGGATCTTTCTTAGCTCCCCTTGTGGTGAATATCCCCCTATCCAAGAACCCCTTTTATTCTGATACGACTTTTATGGTTTTAATGAGGTATGTGATTTACTCCCAATTTATGTCGAATATTTTCAAAGGTACTCATGGGAAAAGGTTTTGTGAAAATGTCTGCAATTTGTTCTTTGGTGTATACATACATTATTTTAACCACTCTTTGAGTTACCTTATATCTTAAGAAATGGTATTTAATTGGGATGTTTTTGGTTTTAGAATGCATTCAGATATTTTTAGAGATACTTATGGCACTAGTGTTATCACAATTAATAGTAATGGTGATCCGGATTTTATGAGCAGAACGAAATGAATATAGATTATTAACAGGTGCTTAACACAAAATAACAGAGATACAGTAAAACGGGTTTTCTATTCAATAATGAAATAAGCTAAAACTATAAAATGCAGCGGAAACAAGCTTGTTGGAATGGTGGTGGCTTATCTCTGAGAAGAGATGTGACGATTGCGCGCATTCGCCAGAAGAAGATTACAATGAGGCTATGAAGGAATTTTTACAATAAACAAGAATTCCAAAAACCCTAGACATCCAAAAACCTAACCCTAGGAGATGAAGCGCCAAAAGTCATGTGGGCCCCGTTTGGGTAAGTTAGTACATCAACTTCCCGGGGACGTAACTTTTGCATACGATCTTCGTTTTAGGCGTGTGATATCCCGTTGGAAAGGTATCATCGAGGAGATTCATTTTGGGGGCTCAATCATTCCTTTGGATATCATTGAGGCACTCGATCCCAAAAAACCTTCATTTAGGCCCTCAAAATGGCCCCGAAAGTTAAAACTGCTAAAAATAGTAAATTGCCAAAATTGTCAGAAAATTGTTTTGAGCCAGTTGGAAAAGTTGGGTGGCCACCGATATCCATATGGATCAATCCTCCCTCCTTAGGAAGCAATGGTCTCCATTGGGTTGAGATCCCCCATCATATGAGGAAATTTATGTTGAATTTGGCCCCGGGTGAGCCACTTGCCTTGGTGTAGGAGATGCCCTACTTTGACGACTTGATAAAGTTCTGAAATTGGCAAGGCCCATGCAATATGGGAGAATCCCAACATGAACCTACGGTAGAAATTGGCAAGGCCCAAGAAGCTTCGAATCTCAGTGAGTGTTGATGGGGCTGGCCAGACACGGATGACTTGGATCTTGGTTGGATCCACATGTGTGCCATGATGATCAATGATGTAGCCCAGGTAATGGACCCGGTCCATGCCAAAGGAGAATTTTTCCAAGTTGGCATATGGCTTGTGCTACCGCAGGGTGTGCAGAACCTGCTAAATATGTTGTAAGTGTTTGACCCAAGTCTTGTTGTAAATTAGAATGTCGTCCAGATACACCACTACAAAAGTATTGGTGAATGGTCGCAGGATATTGTCCATCATCCTCATGAAAGTGGCTAGGGCATTTTTCAAACCAAAGGGCATGACCAACCATTCAAAAAGGCCTTCCTTTGACTTGAAGGCGGTCTTCCATACATCTGTCTATTCTATCGGGACTTGGTGGTAGACAGACTTCAGATCAATCTTACTGAAGTATTTGGCCCCCGTGAGTTGATCAAGGAGATCGTCGATTTGGGGAATTGGGTACCAGTTTCTAACTGTGACTTTATTCAGAGCCCGGTAATCAATACAGAGTCGCCAGGTTCCATCTGTCTTCTCTACCAGCATGATTGGGCTCCCGCAAGGTGATGAGCTGGGGCAGATGTACCCCTTGTGGAGAAGTTCTTGGATATGTCGCTTGATCTCCTCATTCTCTAAAAAAGAGCGATGATAAACTGGCCCATTGGGCAGCGGTGCGTCAGGGGTCATATCGATGGGGTGCTTGGCCTGGCAGTGCAGAGGTACCCCTGTAAGTGAGGAGAAGATATCTAAGTACTCCTCGACGACCTTATCTACTTGCTTCTACTATGTGGAGAGGTCGGCCACAGAGACCCTGGATGTGGTTGTGATCTTTCGCTTATTCTGAGAGTGAATCCCGAAGAAAACAAACTTCCCCATCTGAGAGATGACCTTCTTTCATTGCTTAGTAGAGATCAAGGAAATAGAACTAGGTGGGACTGCCTCGAGTATCCCATACAATTTCATGTTCAAAGTAATAATAACACTACGAGGACTAGACTCATATACATCATGGCATTTCCATAAATAAGGTTGGCCCAAAAGAACATCACAAAATTTGAGAGGAGCAACATCACACAATACCTTGTCTTTGAAGAGCTTGATGTCGTACGATAGTCGACATTGTTGGCTAATGCGGAGATTGCTTCCTTGGCAGAGCCATCCAATGGTGTAGTATTGTGGGTGCGGCGTTGTTGGCAGAGCCAGCCGCTTGATGACCTCTGCTGAGATGAGGTTCTTTTGGCTACCACTATCAACAATGAAGTGTAGCGGGGTGCCTTTTACCCACATTTGTGAATGAAATAGGCGTTCTCCTTCTTCTGGCTCGTCTGGTTCACCAGGATGGAGCTTGGTGGTAGAAATGGTGGCACTGGGTTCTGCGTCAATGATCCATATTCACCTTTTTGGTTCTATCTCAGAGTCAGAATCCGCATCTGATTCATAGGCTTTCACTTCGGCCACCAGCGACTATTTTGAGCAGCAGTCAAGAGTGTTATGCCAAGGGCTCTTATGGAAGTCGCACCACTTCTCGGTATCTTTCTTTGTCTTTCTGGTGTCCTTCTTTTCTTGCGGCTTGGACTGGTAATTTTGATACTTTCCATATTTTCTCTGTCCTTTGTTCTATGGGTTGGGGCCACCCTTTCCTTGATTTTGTTGTGAGGGGTTCCCAGGCCCAAATTGTCACGTCTTTTGTTTGAGCTTCTGCTCGATTTTGACAGCATATTGGTAGGTCACGCCCAAGGATGAGATGTCCAGAAATTCCATTTCGGTCTAGATGTATCTATGTAGATAACTGTGATACTTAAGAACCAGATATCGCTTTGAATCTTTGATACCCAGCTTGGTGCACAAGGTATGGAAGATATTTATGAAATCTGGCCCTACTTGGTCTCTTTCTTGTCGCGGTGTGGTACATTTGGTATACAAGTCGTCAAAACTTCCGACAGGGTAGTATTGTTCCTTAATAGCATCCTTAAAGGATTCTCAAGTGGTCATGACTGAAAATAATGAGGTTTCCTTTGTTTCCTTTTGCTCACAGAAATTTTCCCACCAATCTTTGACATGGGGAACGGCTTTGAGGAGTGCAAAAGTAATCTTTTCTCTATTCTAAAAGTTATGGACAGAAAAATACCCTTCTAGTAGATTCAACCACTTGTCTACAACATTTGCATATATATGACCTTCAAATATAGGAATATCGAATTTTATTTGTACCTTGAAGGGGGCGGCGCCTCTGTTCGAAGAAGATGCGTCATCGAAGGATTTGCGAGAAACTATCCATCATCTCATTCCTCTGTTGCATGAGGGCTTCCTCAATCAACAGTTTGAAAGGATCTCATGTCCCATCATCTTTCTTTTCTCCTGCCATGAGAGGTTGCTTGGGCATGTGAGATCTTATGTCCTCAAGAGAAACAATCTTGAGACCCAACTCTTTGTACTCCGACCTCGTTTGGGACATGCATTAAGACGACAAGGAGCAGACTGCTCTGATACCACTGATCTGGATTTTATGAGCAGAACGAAATGAATACAGATTATTAATAGGTGCTTAACACAAAATAACAGAGATACAATAAAACGGGTTTTCTATTCAATAACGAAATAAGTTGAAACTGTAAAATTCAAGGGAAACAAGCTTGCTAGAATGGTGGTGGCTTATCTCTGAGAAGAGATGTGACGGTTGTCACATTCACTAGAAGAAGATTACAATGAGGCTCTGAAGGCGTTTTTACAATAAAAAATAATGCCAAAAACCCTAGACATCCAAAAATCTAACCCTGGGATATTAAGCGCCAAAAGTCATGCGGGCCTCGTTTGGGTAAGTTAGTACATCAACTTCCTGGGGTCGTAACTTTTGCATATGATCTCTATTTTAGGCGTGCGATAGCCCGTTGGAAAGGTATCATCAAGGAGATTCATTTTGGGGGCTCAATCATGCCTTTGGCTATCAATGAGGAGATAGATCCCGAAAAAACTTCATTTAGGCCCTCAAAATGGCCCCGGAAGTTAAAACTGCTAAAAATAGTAAATTGCCAAAATTGTCAGAAAACTATTTTGAGCCAGTTGGAAAAGGTGGGTGGCCATCGATATCCATCTGGATCAAATGGGATCATCATATCTTAATTTTTAAATCTTCTAAAGTTTGCCTCATCCAAAAAACTTGCATGCAACATGATGTAGCAGCAATGTATTCGACCTCTGTTGTGTACAATGATGTGGATGTTTGTTTCTTACTTATCCATGCTACTATACATTTTGCTAGAAAGAATGCTCCTCCACTGGTGATTTTCCTATCATCTATACTACCAGCCCAATCGACATCAGTGTATGCATTTAATGTAAAGTATTTTTCTTTTGGATACCATAATCCAAATTCCAAGGTCCCTTTAATATATCTAAATATTATTTTTACTTCTTCTAGATGAGTTTCCCTAGGTGCATATTGAAATATTCCCACCAATCCTACAGCCCGCATGATTTCATATCTAGTTGTTGTCGAATAGAGAAAACTTCTGATCATTGTTATGTACATAGTTTATCTACATTTGGTGAGTCATTATTTAGGCTTAGTTTACATCCAGTGACCATGGGAGTACTTATTGGTTTATTGTCTTCCATTTGGAATTTCTTCAACATTTCTTTGATATATTTGGTTTGGGAAATAAATATTATTTTTCTCTGATTGAGTGACTTGTAAACCTAAGAAGAAGGACAGTTCTCCCAACATAGACATTTCAAATTCTTCTTGCATTTCAATTGCAAATTTTATGTTCATTGTAGTAATATTACTCCCAAATATTTGTTCTGCCTCGGAAAATGTGTCACATATTTTTCTGCCTCGAAAAACATGTCACATATTTTAGGTGGTTTTTTGGCACATGGTTTCTTTGCCGATGGTTTTCTATTTCTGGTTAAGGAATTAGGGTTGTTGACTAATATGGGTTATTGGGTTAGGGTTTTGGATGTCATTGGGTCCTATATGTATATTGTATTGTAAAAAATGTATCACCATGAATGAATATAAAATATGTTGGTTTTCCCGGTTTGGGTTTCCAAGGGAAAAATCTATATGTAATGTTTGTATTTTCCATTGTATATTTTTTGTTTGTTTACTGAATATATGTTTGCAGTAGATATTGTACAAGGTTAAAATCTACAGATACTCGATCACTTGGAATCACAATACAGTATAAGAAGAACAAACAAAGTTAAGTGCTCGGGTCGATAAAAATCACATTGAATTGAAATACCTCATAGAAAATCTTGTCCATCCTCTAAATGTGTCCATCCCACAACCAAACTATTCAATCACTTTTAACCCTTCGTCGATCCCCTCTAGTACATCAAATCCACAACTAAATATACCTTATCTCTGCATGGTAATCCCTAACCAATTTTCATCATATACCAATCAACCAATTTTTGTGTACTTGATAATAGCTAAACTTGAATTATTAAAGTTTGTTAGGGATGAAAAACGACGTGTGGCATTGTTTAACAATGCATAATAATATTTTAAAATCCATGGTATCAATAAAAATGACAAAAGAATCAAATATATGTCTATGCAACTAGAAGGAGACGCATATAATTGGTACATGTGGTGGAGGAAAACAACTTATTTGATAAATTGGAATAAATTTAAGGATTAATTCTTTAAAATATTTCAAGGTATCAAAGATGAAGACTTTTTCATAGAACTCATGAGAATACAACAAAATGGAAACATGGAAAAATTTACACGTGACTGGGAAACATTGGCTACAACAGTACCCAGACTATCAACAGAATTCCTAATTCAATCATATTTAATTGGACTTAAACCAAACATCTAAAATGAACTAAAACTACATGATATGACAACTATGGAAGTAGCAATAAGTAAGGAAAAATTTGTTGACTTTCCTAATCTAGACACCTAGGTAAATTGTTTACTAGTGATTTCATTGATGTAAATAAGATTAGCAACTCACAAAAAAAATACACTTGTTGGAATAATTAACTGAAACAAATAGCAGAAGAAATGATGGAAACCAAATACCATACACAATACACAACGATATTATGCCCATCAACTAAGATTATCATTCAAATAACTTCAAAGCTTACAAGGGCTCCTTTATTGGGAAAATAGCCCACTGACAAATACATAAAACATTAGACAGCACCAGCAAACCATAGCAACTCTCGCATCATTGTACGGCCTCGTACTTTCATAATTTAAGAGGTGTACATGACTTTCCTTAATGAAACCTGCATATGTGCATATGTATCCATTGAAACCCTTGTACACACGCACCCATACTATACAACAAACTATGTACGGCGTGACCCTGTTGTTGCATATCTAGTTTGTTGTAACTCCTTGTGACTCCCATCTTCTCTCTTCTCCCTGACCTATAATTATATCTAGATGAAAATCATTCTCCACCTATCCGATATATCCTTGAGAAAAATTTCTTCTCTACTCTTTGTGTCAAGTAACCCTCATCCTTTACCCTAGACTTGCTTTTATAATCTTGAGTTATGACCTAACCATAATCTCCACAGTGATTGACGATTGAAATTAAATATCACCTCACTTGAGATCAATAGCTAAGATTTAATTCACTAATGCTAATATATTTTAGCATTTCATTAAATAAACTCAACTAATTAATAAAATCACTTTACTTTAATCATTCCTTAAATTAAAGTAAATTATTGAGGTAGAAGGATTTAGACAACTTCCACACATCTAGACACTTATACCTATGTGGAAGTACCAGTCTGATGCTACAAACATCAACAAAAGCAACTGAGAAAAAGTTTGAAAGATCATCATTACAACAATTTTACAAGATTATTCATGAAGAAAAGAGAGCAATTGTAGGTTCTGTGGAGACAAGTGAACACCTAGACACAAATGCATGACCCAAAAATCATATAGATATGAAGCTAAAAAGGAATCTAACTCCTCTAGTAGCAACTCTGAGGAGGAAGTAACAAGGAAAGAAAACAATTGTCATAGATGTGGTACAAAGTTGGCTCCAAGACATAGATGTGCACCCAACCACACATATCATTTTAAAATTATAGATGGGAAAGAAGTGTCAATTGTAACTAAAGAGAATATGTTGGACACTATTGAGGATGAAAATTCACAAAAGGTATCATTGGCATCAATCACATGTCTTAGGAAGATGAATCAAGGGGTTTCAACAAGGTTATAGTCCAAAAAGAAGAAATGAAACCACCTATAGCATGTTATACCCCACCTCATCTGAGGGATATTAGTACCAGTCATAACCAAATGTAATAATCAATATGGAAAACCCATGTTATCGCTTGCAGCAATTACAGAAAATGTGGAACCAAGGACCCTAAAATTTAGAGGAAGCATAAAGAGTAAAAATATCACAATCTCAGAAGATTCTAGAAGTACACACAACTTTGTGGACATTAATATTTCCAGACAATTAAATATTTTTGTATACTCTGTAAATAATCTCATGGTTACAACAGACAATGGTCAACAAATCAAAGGATTGATACAATGCCATAGGGTTTCTGTAAAGATACAAAATATGGAACTACAATCTAGATATTATGCTCTACCCCTTAGTGGAATGGATGTGTTAGGAGTAGAGTGGTTGATGCAATTGGGTACCTATGCCACAAACCTACAAGATCAATTTATGGAATTCAAATGGCAAGGAAATAACTACAAAGTATACGGGTTAGAAAGTTGACTTCATCGACAAGAAGAACTCCCAAGTATTCAAAAACAAAATTGGAATCAAGATGCCTCTCCACAATGGAAGAAAAATTCATCCAAGATTGCTTCAAAGACAAAGCATCTTTAAAAGGGCAGGCAATGTTATATATATATATATATATATATATATATATATATATAAATAAATAGATAAAGCTAAAATAATAAATTTAAATATAATAAATTTAATAATAAAAATAATAAATCGTGACTAAAAAGTCACAACTCTTCGTTAAAAAGCACCTTAGGATATATTTATAGACTATGCCCTCTCAATGTATACCATCATATATCATTCAAATCTATATTCTTATACACTACTTTTTGTTAGGATATTTAGACAATTAGGAGTTAGTTAAGATCTACTTGGTCTAATATGTCGTTAGGTAAAAGTGTGTTTCTTTAGTATGCATTAGTATGCATTTGTAGTTAGGCAATCCGACGGTCACGATATGTTCCTGACATAGAGTGATCTGACAGTTCATACTCTCCTCAATATTAACGGCCATTGATTTGTGGCTTAACACCCGATTGGTCCATGATCTCTATTTAAAGAGCATGGAGGGTCATTTGCCGATGATCGATTGTGAGAATATTTCTTGTAACCTTCTCTCAGTATATCAAATCACTCATTCAGGTGAAGGTAAAACCGTCGATTTTTCACCTCACCTAGTTGTAATCAAGGATCTAAAAGATCCTAAACATGTTCTTGCAACTGGAATTGTTGATGATATTACCAGGTTGTACAAGTTTGACAACTTTGGGTCATCAGCTTTTTCATCAGTTTTTGTTGCTCATAGTGATGACTTGAGCAAACTTTGGCATGAGCGGTTTGGTCATCTAAACTATCGCTCAATGCAACAACTATGTAATCAATATATGGTGACTGGTCTTCCTCTTGTTTCATGCAGAGATGGTGTGTGTGCCGGTTGTGTTCTCGGCAAACATCATCGGGACAGTTTTGACAAACGTGCCTCTTGGCACGCCTCGGGTCCTTTGCAGCTTGTTCACAGTGATTTG
>ML824391.1:16077-52778 GCA_009831015.1 Picea engelmannii | reverse complement strand
TATATATATATATATATATATATATATATATATCTGCTTCTGTGGGATGAACTACATGTCCTAGCTATGCTGTAACCTTTGTTTCTGTTGCCTTAGCTCCTGCCCCTGCTACTGGCTCTCGAACTGACTCAAATGTTGCTGATGTTGTATAGGTGAGGGCCCAGGGGTCATCGACTGGTTTTGGAGCTACCTAAATTGCACCTGGCGTATCTCCATCTATCTCTATTGGTGGTGTTCCCCAGGTGGTAAAGCTTTGCTGCTAAAACTGCTGATGTATTCTTCCAAACTTTCTGATGGTAAATTAGGTTATCGAATTTATTAATTTGAGTTAATTAAAAGCATGTTATTTAAGTTGTAGTAGAAAGTTTTAAGTTTTAGTTTTTTAAGTATATTATTTATTTAATTTTTTCTGAAATTCAGTTAGAAATTGTTGTATCTTTATATTTAAGTGGTTAAGTTTGTATATTTTTAATGTCTCAAAATATTTTAAAATGTCAAATTCATCTATATATTTAAAAATAGAATTTAAACAACAACAAAAAATATTATTTCACCCAAATTTCTATGAAAAATGCCAAAACTTAAAATTTATAAAAAACTCCATTTCAAAAATATTAAAAAAGATGATAAATTAGATGATGAATTTTATTAAATTTTGTAAAAAATATATTAATAAAAAAAAAGTTTATATAACTTTTCTTCAAACTATTTAATAATATTAACAGATATATATAAATTAGAGCATGAATATCTTGTTATATCAGTTTAACAAAAAAATGTTTTATTTTCTCTTACATTTATGTCCATATAAATTAGAGCACAAATTTCATGTTATTTCAGTAATAAAAAGTTTAACAAAAAGGTTTTTATAATTTCCAATACATTTATGTCCATAACAATTGAGTGTTTTATTCAAAACGATTTATCTAGAAGATGTAATGATGTAATGTTATTGAAGATTTAATAGATATAAACATGTTGATCTACTGTTAAGATTCCATATAAAAAGAATTCTTAAAAGAATATATTAAATTTTATTATTGATTAACAAATAAACGGTTGAGCTTCATTTATTTGGTGTTAATATTTTAATTTATGTTAATCACTTAAGTGGCAATCAGTTAGCTATCAAAGTAATTTTTAAATATGATTAGGTAAATGTAAAAAAGTAAACACATAAACGGATGTCTTTATAATAGCTAGGAAGTTAATGATTGAAATCACAGCCATTTATTTTGTGTGACTACTAAGAATATTCCAGACATATTTAATCCTGTTCATAGAAAACTTATTAAGCACTAAACCACTATTAAATCTGCCCATTGTCAATAGGTGTACGCCTTTCAACCTAATTAGAGCACAAATTTCATGTTATTTCAGTAATAAAAAGTTTAACAAAAAGGTTTTTATAATTTCTCATACATTTATATCCATAACATAACAATCGAGTGTTTTATTCAAAATGATTTATCTAGAAGATGTAATGATGTAATGTTATTGAAGACTCAATAGATATAAACATGTTAATCTACTGTTAAGATTTCAGTCATGTAATTGATATATGAATTAGATATTAGAAGAATATGATTGATATATATTTATGTGTATATATTTTTTCTATTAAATATGTTCTATATTTTTAAATATAAAAAGGAAAATTTGAAATTGTATTATAATCTAAAATCTTTTTAAATAAGAAAATCTTTTTAATATAAATATATAATTTTACATTAAATTAAATAAATAAATAAAATTAATATTAATTAACAAATTTAAATTGAAAATATAAATTATTTGGTCTCCAATAATACAACTATTTGAATAATTTACTTTCTTTCAGACAATTACCCACAACTATTTTATTTTTAGTTGATAGTAATGTATTCCTCTTTTTAATAACCTACCCCCCAAAAAAAATGTAAAAAAACCCTCTTATGTTATACAACGAAAATCAAAATGTAGATATGATTTTATCATTTTTTTTTCTAAAATATGTTATAACTTGGAAAAAAACATCAAAACACCCATAAGATATGGAGCTTTAGAAATATCACACAATATTGTTTTATATATGTCACAAAAGGAGGTTTTAACAAGTTTGATATAAAGAAAAATGATACTTAATATCAATGTTTTAATATCAATTTTCAATGAAAATACCTATATAATATGTCAATGATATTGTTAAGAGTGTCATGTTTTGGGTTAAATGTTTTTTATAGTAATGGTTGAGATGTTTTAATATCAATTTTTAATGAAAATACCTATAATATGTTAATGATATTGTTAAGAGTATTATATTTTTGGTTAAATGTTTTCTCATAGTACTACTGGTTAAGATTTTATATTACAAAAGCTACAACTATACAATGTTTTGGGTTAAATATTTTTTTCATAGTAATGGTTGAGATTTTATATTACAAAAGCTACAACAAAATGATACAATGAAGACTTACAAGCCATCAAAACAAGGATTATGAGACAAAGAACATCCATAAGATATATTGAGAACATAAATAAATAAAAAAACAAGACATGTTTAGAATAAATTTAGGTGGTGATTTATTATCATCGGGGAATGCGACTTTTCTTTTGAATAGATGTAATAGGTTCTTGATGCTCCCCTTGTGCTTAATATTGATCATCTTCATCTATTGGGAATAGTGAATATTCTGGGATTTCTTCTATTGCTTATTGCTTATTCTTTGTATACCTAGCTACCCAAACTCACCCATGTCTCAAGAACATTTGTGGAATCTCTACCTTGGTGAGGTAGGTCTACCATCCTAACTAATAGAGGGGATGAAAGCAATGTATCTTGAGAGATAAGTGAAGGGGAAATATTCTTAACATATTGGGTTAAGGATCCGATCTCCATCCTCTATTATGTTGAACTCTTTAATGGTGTTCATCCTCATCCATTTGTGCAAGGTTAAATATAAGATTCTTCTTGGATTTTGGATTTCCATTTGTCGGTGATCTATTCTGTAGGTATGGAAGTTTCGGAAAGAGGCTATTAAATCCATATATAAGTTGATTATATTTGTAGAAAGTTGACTACTCTATTGTTTCCTTTGTAATGAGTATGAATTGCACTTGATCTTCCTGAATCATGTGAATCATGAGGATGTACCTTCTATTGGGGTCCCCTTTTATGACCACATGATGGAACGAAATATAATGAGTCATTGAGATAAGGAGACCACCTACAACATTTGGAGGCTTGGTTATTAGTGATCTAGAAACCATAGACACCATTAGGGTAGTTCAAAGAGTTGTCACCACACTTGGGGATGCTAGATGAAAGGAACATGCATAGATGAGAGGACCAACATTGGGGATTGAAAAAAGTGCTACGACAATCTTGGAGAAGTTGATTGTAATGTCCCCAAGCCTAGTTGAAGTCCATTATTTGTGGAAAACTCATAAAAACAAAAAATATCTGCTAATTAAGATTCATGAAGCTTACAACTATGAATTTCACACATATTTAACTATTGTCTAATACCATAAATTAGATGCATATAAAACATTCTAAAATAGTCATGAAATGCAACTAATAAACCAACACAACAACATATAAATTCTCCTTAAATACACAGAGTTCATGCAAAACAATTTAATTCATAAATGCAAGACAAAAAACAAATAAAACACTTATCTTTCAAATTGGTTGTTCAACCAACGACTTAGGATGAATGTTCCACCCAACCATAGACCTGATGTTCCAAATATCAACAACAAGTCACCCCCGAGCTAAGGCTAGTAATCCACAAAAGAGGGTGGTCTCTCACTCTCCACCCACAACTCAGAATTCCTACAACCCACAAGTATTCTCCTACAACTATTCCGATTTTCACCAATTCTCTTCCTCCTAACCTTCCCAACCCGATGAATGTACCCCTTAACTAATATAAGTTCCTCAAGCATCCCATTCATCTATCAGGGTCTATCTGACATAGGTAACAAAGAATCTCTCAGCTTAGAATTCAAGGGAGTTTGTTGCTAGGAAAAACTACCAGCAAACAACAACAACCTCTTATGTTAAAGTGCAACTTACATAGGAGTTTTCTCTTTAGACATGACAACCTAGATCTTCAATCTACAACTCCAAAACACTCCAAAAACTGATCCAACATACCTTAGAATTCACCCTCCATGGATGCTCCAACTCCAGCTCCAAGCTTTGTTTCTTGCTCTCTACTTGCTAATGCAAAAACATTGACTATCTAAAAATTGTTGTAACTACCCATACAAATTTCAATCCATTGACTATCTAAAAATTGTTGTAGCTAACCATAATTTGCACACTAAATGGAGGACCAGTGATGGAATGTTAGTTTCTGAATCTAGAACTAAGAACCCAAGCTGTGGTAGCTCGAGGCTTATGTCCATGCATACCCTATTTTTTCCACACAAGCGACAAGAACCTCTGCGTTTGGCATGTCCTTTGCTCCAACATTCAGCTGGAAATCCACCTCTCGTCCCGAGCACCCCATGGGAATGGTCACTATGTAGGTTTTCTATTATTATAATTTTTATATTTGTATAAGTTCTAACTGCCATGCAGAATTCACGTGGTTATATTTATGTATTATACTGTATTCATAACGGAGTAGTACTTCTAACATTTATGCATTGTACTGAATTCATATCGGAGTAGTACTTCTAACATTTATGCATTATACTGAATTCTAAGGAGTCGTACGTATGTGTTGTTGCTGATGGTAAAATGAAATAGACAACACATGATAAAAATGCAAACACGGGTTAAATTTCCTTTGGCACAGATGCCTCATATACACAGGTACGAGATCTCGTATTGGTTGTATCTTCTTTTTATTGCTCTCTCTAAATCTTGGTAGTTGATGTCGTGTGATTGTAGATATCTTGATTAATACCCTACACATTGATAACCAGATGGTCTCATATTGCGGCACGGACAATGAAATCAACAACCGGTGGAACTCCTGCATCAAGAAACTATAAAGTCAAAACAACACCACTAGTCCTCCTCCACTCCCTACGGAACACCAACACCAAATCTAATATCCCATCCGAATCCTATCGTATCTGCAATACTAATTCAGTGTTTACTCCTAGCTGTACTTAAACGTCGTGCCTGAAGGATACCAATCACCTGATAACTCCTTCAATGTAGTGACCACGGGAAAAATTCGGTTGGCTTTTTAGAGTCAATAAATGTGCAGAATCATCGACATACAATGAATTAATAGTCATGCAGGTCTACATGATGATGCACTTCCCTCGGCCAATAATTGCTCTCTCGGTCCTACTGGAATCACCATCCTTAAAAAAGATTGAGACTAATGCACAAGGTCTATATAGAAACGGGTTATTTAAGTTAAAACTGATTAATAAGGCCCTTCATAATTGTTGGAAATAGTAATTACAAGTTGGTGAGCTCTTAAATGTTAAGTAGGGTAGCTTCTGTCATATGTCTGAGTCTATAGTCATTCAAAATACACATGCAAAAAGATAGAGAGAACATAGTCGTGAAGAAGAAAACTACAACAATTGAGAAGTCGAAGAAGTCTTAGAGCACTAGCTCTCTGTCTCTAAAGTTAGAAAAAGTTGTTGGAGAGTCACAGTTATCGTATTTTGTATTACTGAATTTATCAATATATATGAAGTATTTTGTGTGTTGATAATTTCATGTGTATTTTGAGCTTCTGTTGTGTTTATAAGTTCATGTGTTGAATATTAACAAAGAGTGAAGAAATTACTTTGTTAAGTGTTTATATCAAAGGGCACAGTAAATAGTGCAGTCTGTGCACTACGAGGTAAGTCTTGATTGTTTAGTGACGATGTTTTGTGGTGCCCTGTATTTGTCACTACGCTACACACAGTTTTCCTGCGCACTCTAGATCCGAGATTTGGTATCATAGCAGGTTAATCAAGAGCAAGTTGATTAGAGCATGTTTTTCAAGGTTGATCAAAACAAGTTCAAGAGAAACACATATGTTGAAAGGTGAAATATGGCTTGTACCTCAAATCTACAACACTTTTACAAGAAAAAATTATGAGTTATGGTCCTTGATCATGAAGGCGTTATTTCAGGGTCAAGATGTCTCGGAGATAGTCGAGAATCGCTATGTGGAACCAACATATTAGGAAACATATAATGCACTCACACAAGCTGAGAAGGATGTTTTGAAAGATCAAAGAAAGAAGGATGGAAAGTCGATGTTTTACATACATCAAGCCATGCATGAAATCATACTCCCAAGAGTTACATCAACAAAGCAATCCAAGGAGACACGCGACATATTACAAACCTCTTATCAAGGTATGGACAAAGTCAAGACTTCAAAACTACAAATTCTTAGAAGAGATTTTGAAACACTGTCAATGAAAGATACAGATTTAGTAGATTCATTTTATACTCATGTCATTGGCCTGATAAATCAGATTAAGTCTTATGGTGAAACCATATAAGACAAAAAAGTTGTTGAGAACGTACTTATGATTCTTCCTTCTAAATTTGATACCCTTGTTGTGAATCTCAAACAGAGAAAATAGTTGAGTCAATTTAACCTAGATGAACTACAAGCTTCCCTCATTAATCATGAACATGGATTAAATAGGTCAAGTATGTCATTAGAGAATGCATTTTCTGTGCAATCATCTATAAGTCGTGGAAGAGGATGAGGGAGATCCAACTCTAGAGGCAGAGGAAGAAGATCTGTGAGAGGTGGATGCAATAGAAGTCCTGGAAATATTGGTGGAAGAGGTCCAAACCCAAATACTAGTCAGCCAAGTGGTCAAAGAACTAACAAATCAAAGATTCAATGCCATTACTATAAAAAGTATGGACATTATGCATATGAGTGCAGGAAGAGACGATATAATTAGAACAAGCAAGGACAAGATCAGTGAAATAATGCAAATAGTCTCTCTAGTCCTATGTTTATGGTGTGCATTGAAGCATTGCCTATAGTCTCACCAGTTGAATGAAATGTTGCTCAAGCAAGTCCATGTGACATATGGTATTTAGATTCAGCCTGCAATAACCACATGATAGGAAACATAGAATTGTTTTCTAGTTTGAATAAGTCAGTCCAAACCAAGGTTAGATTTGGAACAAACATCCAAGTCACTTTCTTAGGAAAAGGAAAGTATAAACATTTCAACTAAACAAGGAGAACTAAAAGTTATGCCTGATGTATATTATGTTTATGGTTTGAAGCATAATTTGATGAGCATAGGACAATTGTTACATAAATGATATAGAGTCTACATGGAAGATAACCACTGTGTGATTATGGACAAATATCCAAGCAATTAGCTTATTGCAAGAATCCAGATGAAAACCAACAGAATGTTTCCATTAATATTGAAACCAACCAAGAAGAAAAATACAGCGCTGGTTGTTGGTAAAGAAAAAGATTTGCAATTAGACACTTCATTTACAATAGAAAGTGCGTGCAGTTCTAATGAAGAAAATAATGTGTGTAGTATCAAGAAAGGAGAAAATAGCGCGAAAATGAAGGAAACATTTCAATCTGAAGTACATGATGATTCATGGATATGGAATTTCATATTTGGACACCTAAACTTTGGAGCTCTGAAGTTGCTACACACAAAGGATATGGTAAAAGATTTTCCATTGATTTAAAAACTAGAAAGAATATGTGAAGGCTGCATATTTGGCAAGCAACAAAAAGAATCATTTCCATTTGGAAAGTCTTATAGAGAAAAAGGTCCACTAGAAATTGTATATTTAGACATTTGTGGACCAATGCAAACACCATCCATAAGAGGAAGTGTTACACATCAAAATCACTCACTTCAATAGTGTCGCAAGTGTCCTCATTACAAGTGTTGTAAGTGTCGCATCTTGTCCACAAGTCTCACCAGTGTCGCAAAGATCATACTGCCATCTTGCCTATGTCGTGCCTCTGACGACATCATAAGGACAATTAAGACACCTCAAAGACTAGTTTTGAAGAGGAGAAATCACTTGACAAGGAGTACAAGCCTTTTGCCACTGAAAAGACCACTAAAAGGACAATTTTTGAAAGGGGGGCACTTCCCTATGCTCTCTTAGGTAGCGCTAGTGCTTTGTACCCTCTTCTAGGGGAGAGTTCCAATGCTCTGTGTCCCTTTTGAGGGAGTGCTAGCCTTTTTTGGGTGAAATTTTGGTTTGTTAAGGAAATCAAGGAAGAATCTTCTCAATTTCTGAAGTTGGTTGGATTCGAATATGAGTTCAAGGCATGATCTTAGGGAAGATCCACAACTGAAGGAGAGGAATTCTCAACTTATCCCAAATATCTCTCAAGTGGTTGGGCCTCTCCAAGCTTATATAAGGAGGCATTCTCATGGTGAAAGGGACATGAAAAGATTGGAGGTATGAAACCTATGATCTCATAGGCAACATACAGTAAGAGATGGAGATCGAGAATTACACCAAAATTATGATCCCATAAGTGAGATGCCATTGAAGCATAATCAATGTAGATTACTTGTGCAAAGGGGTTGGATAAGGAGAGCTGGAAGAAGTTGTTGCATCTTCATCAGAGGATTGTAAGTACTCTTCATTTTTTCTCATTAATATACATACATGCTTGGCCTATTTCCTTCAAGTTTATGTTTGTTCCACATGAACTTGTCTTCAGTAGATAGATCTATATTTGAGCTAATCTCATTAGAATAGGAAGCTTGTTGTACCTTTGTTAGTTCTACAGGACCTATCGAGGAGCTTGGGATTGAAGCTCAACTTGGACTTTGCGAGGACAAACGCCATTTAAAAAGGTACACTTTTCTTCTTCCTCTTCATTCATTAGCTTAATTAGATCTAAAAGGATGTCAGTGACCAATGATAGCACCCTTTCTGTCTTGGTTTTATGGGTCTAGATACCAAGAGGGACTCTGCATGTCCACAAGAGGATTCACTTGTAACAGAAATTGGCGACTCCACTAGGGAGGAGCTCTGATTTTTGTCTCCTTTATTAGATATTGTTTTGGCCCTTTGCCCACTTCTTGAACTTCTCCATACTGTCTTTGATTCTAGATCTGTTTGATTGGCTCTTGATTTCATCACCTTCAAATTGATTGACTGAGTTTGCTTGATTCTTTGACTTTCTGGGCATTGTTTCTGAATTTTTAGAGGCCAACGCCCCCCTACCCTTGCTACCAGAGCGTTGGAGCTCCTTACTAGGCTTACACAGAGTGTTGGAACACTTTGGTGCCCCTTATACCCGAGAGTGAAAAATCCTTTAGGGTTTCCTTCTCTAAGGTTCAATTTTTTTCTTTTGGCTCATGCTCATGGTCTTATCATCTTAGTTTATCTTTATCTTGGCCTTCAACACTCTACCTTATAAGAATTGATCAATTTTTGTTTGGAATTTTGACATTTTTTTTCCTTATCTAGAAGTCATTCTTTGTCTTTGTCGATTTAGAGTCAATTTGTCATTTTCTTCTCATTTATCTTATTGAGTGAAAACTTTTGTAAGGAGATTCAAAGGTCTATGCACCATTCCATTTGATCTTTGAGGTCATATTCCCAAACAATTATGTTTTGAGTGGTTTCTCTATTCTCCCTATCTTTTATTGGATTCTTCTTCTCATTTTATTGTCTTCCTTGAATGCTTGCATTTAAAGTAGCAGAATTGCATGTTTTTTGACATTTTGGGACATTGTGCATCTGAAATGATGAATGTTTTCTCCTTCTCGTAGCATAGCTTTCATCGAAATGAAAAGATTGCATCTTCATATCTTTGCATAAATTTCGAGTCAATCAAAACACCATATTGTCCACACCATTTTTCTTTTGAGTAACAACAACTTTAAAAATCAAGCGCTAAACTAAAAATTGATTAGACATTTTTACATTTTCTGGTAGAAAACCTACATTAGATTAGTTGTAGGGATTTGGAATAGGTGTGAAAGATAACTTTCCAAAGATGCAAATAAACATAGGATCCTGTGTTAGGGAGTGGTGAAATTGAATTGCTGCATTTTGTCTTGGGAAGTCCTTCTCACACAAGGATCATTCACAAGGTTGCATTGAGACTAGTAGAGGTACTCACCCTGCTTTGTTGGTCTCAGTGTATGAATTATGTGTATTATGGGGGTCACTTGAAGGTATACCCAAAATGATGACTGGAATCATTTCAAGTTGATTTCGAGCTAGATACCCTACCCTTGCACGCGAATCAGATTGCCGATTGTTTCCCCAGGCATCACTATTGTAGTTGGTAACCTTAGTGGCCTATATCTTTAGGGTATTTACACAAGGTGAATGTGGAGGGGCAATTCTTCACAGTACCTGGAATCGATGTTGGCTAGACTCACTCGGACTCCTTGGAGGGTATACCCACGATTATGTGTGGGAGATTGCACCAGGTTGTAAGTCTATTAAGCAGGTCGTCAACGTAAATTTTCCACCCGCTCTATCTTAGCCCCTTCTTACTTTGTTCCCGCGACGTTGGATTTAATCACCAACTAGTGTGCTCATTGTGATAAGGTTTTGTTTTCTTGCTTGCTTACTAGACTTTTAGCGTGTGTTGTTTGTTCTCCCTAGCAGAATCCAGGTTGGATTTTTATTTTTATGGCGTCAGTTCTCAGAATGACCAATGAAGGAACCCATTTTCCAGGGGAACCCTTTGTTTTTTCTTCTTACATAAACATTGGTCCTCCTTACATTTCTACTTTGAGCCTTCCAGGTCTCACAATTGGGTTACCGGTATGGTTGTTTTCTACTCCGGTGATCTTAAATGCAGGTGCTTCAGATGTAAGCATACCACCCACACATCAAACTCATGTCGACATTTCTCCTTCTTCACCTAGTGAAACCTCTCAAGAAAGTATCCAAATTGATAAGAAGAAGAAGAAACAGAAAGAGAAGAAGAAGAAGAAGAAACAAAAAGAGAAGAAGAAGAAGAAGAAGAAAGGGACCAAGCCTCCAACTACATCAAATGTTGGATCTAAGCAACCAACTACTATTAATGGTACTGGGAGTGTTGATGAGGTCGATAAGATTAAATTGAAGAATATGAAACCCAAATTCCCTTGTAGTCTTTGTAAGGGTAACCACTTTCTTAGGGATTTCCCTGGTATTCCCAAGGTATTAGAAGTGTGTTCATCCACATCATTGGCCCCTGCTGGTCATGTCGGTGATACCCCGTCAACTAGTGACGTTAATGTTGGTAAGAAGAAGACAACTGTCAAATTCCCTTGTATGTTATGCGAAGATGATCATTATTCTCACCTTTGTCCTCGCATGGACAAGGATTCTTCCCTTTTGGAAAAACTTCAACTTCCAAAAGGTTATCATAAGCTTTCTCCCAACCCATCGTTAGTTGATCGACTGTTCAATTTGGTTCCATCCCTGGTCAATCCGGTTGATCAGGTGGTCAATCTAGTTTCATCCTCGGTTGAACCACTCACCAAAGTAGCTAATCCAATTCCATCATAGATCAACCCCACTTTTCATCTACAAAGTGAAACCCAAGTGAATGATCCAGTCCCGTCATTGGTCAGTCCCACCCTTCATCCAAAGAGTGTCAAAGTGGTCGACCCAACTCCGCCATCAGTTGATCCCACTCCTCCTTTGAGAAGTGTCAAAGTGACTGATCTAGTCCCTTCATCGGTTAGTCCCACCCTTCATCTGAATAGTGCCAAAGTGGTTGCCCCGGTTAGATCATCGGTCAATCCCACTCTTCCTATAAAGAGTGCCAAGGTGGTCGATTTGATCTCATCATCGATTGATCCTACTCTCCCGTTAGAAAGTAAACCCGATTCTTCCCATGTTTTTCTCGATATAGGATCTACCGTGTTGGGGGGCATTCCTCCTTCTCCTGCTAAAACCCCTCCAAGTAATGAGGCCATCCTTTTTGATTGGGGTGTGCTAAATGGACCTCGTCTTCTCTCTCACATTCTTTTCAAGATTTTGGTAAAAGTTTGTTGTCGAGACGTTCCTCATATGCTGATAGATGAAGGTTCATCCGTTAGTATTTTGTCCTTTATTGCTTGGCAAGATTTGGGTTATCCTAAGCTTGTGTTGGTTACCCAGAATTTGTTCTATTTCAACAAAAGAACCAATCACCCTTTAGGGATCCTTCCTCAGTTTCCCATAACTTTGGGAGGAAAAATAGTCTTTATTGATGTTATGGTAGTCCATGACCCCTTGGATTTTGATTTACTCCTTGGGTGAGATTATGTCTATGCCATGAAAGCTATTGTATCCACTCTTTTTCATGTAATATCTTTCCCACACAATGGAAGAATGGTGACTATTGATCAACTTTCGTTTGTTTTCCCTGACTTGACCATCAACCCAATAACCTCCCTAACCGGGTCTTATATGTAGTCGGTATCACCCCTGCCATAGGTCAATTATGTGGCGTTGTCTCCCATGACTTCAACTTCTGATGAATTAGATCTAGTAGTTGACACGGTGATCTATTCGGTAGGGATATTGGAACCTGGTGTCTTTACCCTTGACGAGACCCTCAACATGTGTTCCTTCCAGAGCATGCTTCTACCATCTAGTGAAGATCTCTTGGAAGCCATGACCGATTTTTGTCCCTTGACATGTTTTCCTTCCAGAGCATTATCCTCTTGGAAGCCTTGATCAAGAAGAGTCCACGAGCATAGTTTTTGTTCTCTGTGGCAAGCTCGTTAAAAAATGAAACAAAGGTCATGAGCATAGTTTTTACTCTTTATAACAAGCTCATTAAAAAATGAAACAAAAATATGGGGATTCAACCCAGAGCCACACGCATAGTTTTCCTCTCTGTGGAAAACTCGTTAAAAAATGAAACAGAGGTTATGAGAATAGTTTTTCCTCTCTTTAGCAAGCTTGTTAAAAAATGAAACATAAATCTAGGGATTCAACCTAGAGCCTTGAGCATAGTTCTTTTCCCGTGTCAAGCTCGTTAAAAAATGAAACAGTCACCTCTCCTGTCAGGTCGAGTCTTTCGCCATATCTCATAGATGTTGAGTCAAGTATTTCATTAGGTCTCATATTTGAACCTTCATTTCATCCACCTGTATCCTTTTTCTCCATATAGTACATAAATTGGTGACAACCTCAAAGTCAGTGAATGAATTGAAGCTTAGGGGGGCATGTCTCCAGCCTTTGATGATCATTCTCGAGTTAAGCCACTAGCTTTTCAAGCTGAGGGCCTACCGAGCTTAGTATTTTTTCTTTCTCGTGCTCGTAAAAACATGAGAATGTAATCGAGAAACCTTTTATCTCTTTTTCGGGCTCTCATGGATACACAAAAAAGGAACCCCTTGGAGTCGTCTTTAAGCTCTTTTCAGAATCTCTAAACATGAAAAGATTGTCGAGTGATCTTGCTTCCTTTCCCACTCATTAAAAGGTTTGAAAGGGCATCTTTTGAGTGATAATTTATCTATTTTTCAGCATCGCGAGACTAATATTACGAAAAAGGACCACATTGGAGTCATCTTTAAGTCATTTTCAGACTCTCTAAATATGAAAAACAACTGAGTTTACCTTCTTTGGAATTGTTAAACGATCATACATTGAAGGGCCCATACGGGATTGAACCCTTACTTCTTCCAGTTCGTTAAAAAAAGGAAGAGGGACTTACCGAAGGTGAGTTATATCGAGCATGTTTTACCCTCCTCGAGCTTGTTAAACCAAAAAGAGGTACTCGTTTATCTGGATGGGGGGGGGGAATTGAAGGAAGAAAACCAAGTAGTTTTTGAGAACATTACCAGTAACTCTTACAGTCGCCCTTGAACACGACACTTTTTCTTTGCACTCATTTTAATTTGTTGAACCTCTGCACTGAGCCAATCCTCTAAGTTTCTTTTACTCCTTTGGGTCACATGACGAAAGTCACAACATCCATTGCATCATCAAGTTCTGGTCCATGTCACATTTCTGCTGTTGTGCTTCACTGTTCAAGGGAAGTATCTACCTCGAGAGTCAACCATCACAAATATCATGTTTCAATACCCATGTCAGTCCATGTTCATTTGATCTACCAATTTACATCTCTGTTAGTTTCATGTCGTTGATTGGGGATACATCAAGGCCCTCCTTCGGCGAGTCTATTCCTGTCGACCTCAACACATTATCCAGGAACTAGACTTAGAAACCAATTAGTACCTTGGGACCTGCATGCCTCAATGGTAGGCCTCCTCGCTTCTGACAATGGGTTTACATCATTGACCCCTGATTGGGTGATTCCATGAATGTTCGACTTCATCTCATCTATTCACATTCATTGGAATGTACTAGAGTACCTTGGGAATCATTGACATCAATGGTGATATCCCTCGCATTTGTTAACAGTTTACCTCATTGACCGGTAATCAAGTGGTTTATGCCATGTTCTACATCAAGATATCTATTCACATGGTTAGATTCGTACCACATCGAGATCAACAAGAAGACCCTGGGTTGAGTGCTCACTCTTACATATACTTTGCCCAGGTTGCAAAGGAGTTCTTTTGAACTATGACACATATACTGTCACATAAATCCACTTTGTATTGGTCGTGGTTATGTCTTGTCGTCTCATAGATCCACTATGTATTTTTCGTGGCTACGATTAGTTCATGTCATGGAAGTATAGATCCATGTTGTATGTTTAGTGGCTATACCTTTTTGTCAATGTAATTATGGATCCACAGTGTATTCTATGGCGTCCATACCTGAAAAAGTCTTTATCACTCAGGCATAGGTATGCCTGCCTTGGGTTTGAAACATGTCATAATATTTGTTTGATGGTTGTGTGCATCTTTTTCCAGCCTCTCTACATCCATACCCTTGCTTGAAAAAATTCTACAATGTACTTCAATCATCATCATCTTCTGACTTCGCACTTTGGGGGGAAATCTGTTACACATCAAAATTACTCACTTGAATAGTGTCACAAGTTTCATCATTACAAGTGTTGTAAGTGTCAAATCTTGTTCGCAAGTGTCTTATCTTGTCTGCAAGTGTCGCATCCTGACCAAAAGTGTCGAAAGTGTCACAAACATCATACTATCATCTTGCCTATGTCATGCCTCTAACGACATCATAAGGACACTTAAGAATGGTTTTGAAGAGGAGAAATCACTTGACAAGGAGTACAAGCCTTTTTCCATTGAAAAAACCACTAAAAAGACAATTTTTAAAAGGGAGTGTTGGCGCTCTGTACCCTCTTATAAGGGAGTGTTCCAACACTCTCTGTCCCTTTTGAGGGAGCACTGGCCTTTTTTGGGAGAAATTTTGGTTTGTTGAGGAAATCAGGGAAGAATCCCCTCAATCTTTGAAGTTGGTTGGATTCGAATATGAGTTCAAGGCATGATCTTAGGGAAGATACAAAACTGAAGGAGAAGAATCCTCAACTTATCCCAAATACCTCTCAAGTGTTTGGGCCTCTCCAAGTTTATATAAGGAGGCCTTCTCATGGTGAAAGGGACATGAAAAGATTGGAGGTACGAAACCTATGATCTCATAGGAAACATATAGTAAGATATGGAGATTGAGAATTACACCAAACTTATGATCCCATAAGTGAGATGCCATTGAAGCATAATCACTGTAGATTACTTGAGAAAAGGGGTTGGACAATGAGAGCTGGAAGAATATGCTCGACCTTCATCAGAGGATTGTAAGTACTCTTCATTTGTTCTCATTAATATACATACATCCTTGGCCTGTTTCTTTCAAGTTTATGTTTGTTTCACATGAACTTGTCTTCAGTAGATAGATATTTATTTGAGCTAATCTCAGTAGAATAGGAAGTTTTTTGTATCTTTTTTTGTTCTATAGGATCTATCGAGGAGCTTGGGATTGAAGCTCAACTTGGACTTTGCGAGGACAAATGCCATTTAAAAAGGTACACTTTTCTTCTTCCTCTTCATTCATTAGCTTAATTAGATCTAAAAGGATGCTAGTGACCAATGATATCACCCTTTCTGTCTTGGTTTTAGGGGTCTAGATACCAAGAGGGAATCTGCTTGTCCACAGGAGGATTCACCTGTAACAGGAAGTACTTATTTTCTAACATTTATTGATGATTTCTCATAAAGACATGGATTTATTTCTTAGAACACAAATATGATGCATTGGGTTGTTTTCAGCAGTTCAAATCACTTGTAGAGTAGTAGAGTGGTTATTACATCAAGTGTCTAAGAACTGATAGAGGAGGAGAATATATGTCAAGAGAATATTAGAATTTTTGTAAAACGCATGGCATCTACAAGCAATTTGCCTCGCGGTATACACCACAACATAATGGTGTCACCGAGAAAACTAACATAACCATCATGGAAATGGCACGTAGTATGTTGGAAGCCAAACATTTTTCAAATGAGTATTGGGATGAGGCAGTAGAAACTACAATATACATTATGAATAGATGTCCAAAAAGTTCTGTGAAGAAAAAAGTTCCTCAAGAAGCCTCGACATGTATGAAGCATAATGTGGTGCACTTAACACTTTTTAATTGTGTCACATACAGACATGTTCTAGATGAGATGAGAAAGAAGCTAGACAAAAAAGGACATAAATGTATATTTTTTGGGTATTATAAAGATACAAACACATACAAGTTGTATGATCCTATTGCAAGGAAAGTCATAATCGGTCACGATGTTTAGTTCCTGTAGAATGAAGCATGGGATGGAATCATAGAAAATATAGTAAGAATGATTTATGCTATTGTGCATGATGATACAAAAGAGGAAGTGGTACAAACATCAAGTACAAATTAGTGCGCAATTCCTTCTACAAATGCGATGTAAATCCCAGTTCAAACAACTCCAGTAAGATCAACAGGTGTGCAGTCTACTCCTAGATCCCAACAAACTCCAACAAGTAGTTCAAGTAATTCTACATCCCCACATCTAACATTAGAAAGTATGTTACCAAGGAATACAATAAGTCTGTGTGACATCTATAATGAAGATGCAACAAATTCATTTTCATTTTTAGCTATGTTTTCACAAATAGATGATTCATTAACTTTTGAAGAAGTTGTCAAAGATAATGTATGGGCACAAGATATGGATGAAGAAATCATATGCATAGAGAACAATCATACATGGAAGTTGGTATATGTACCTGAATACAAGGATGTGATAAGTGTGAAGTGGATTTATAAAACCAGACAAGATGTAGAAGGAAATGCGCAGAAGCACAAATAAAGATTAGTTGCAAGATGTTTTACACAACAACCTAGAATTGATTTCAATGAAACATTTTCCCCTGTTGTGTGCATGGACACAATCAGAATTGTGTTAGCCATTGTCGCATAGAACAAATGGTCTGTTTATCAAATGGATGTAAATTCAACATTTTTGAATGGACATTTGGAAGATGAATTGTATGTGGAACAACCACAAGGTTATGAGGTTCCAGATCAAGAAGAAAAAGTGTACAGATTAAAGAAATCATTGTATGGGTTAAAGCAAGATCCCAAAACTCGGTACAGTTGCATTGATTCCTATCTCACACAGAATGGATTTCAAAGAAGTGAAAGTGAACCAACATTGTACATCAAAGAAAATCAACAAGGTAATATGTTGATTGTTTTCTTATATGTAGGTGATTTGATTTTTATAGGTGATCTTGGCATATAAGAATTTAAGTTGGTCTTGAAAGATGAGTTTGAAATGACTAATTTAGGGCTTATGAGATATTTTTTGGGTATTGAAGTTTACAAGTCCAAAATTGGTATATTTATCTCATAATCTAAGTATGTGCATGAAATATTGAAAAGAGAACAATATGTTAACTTCAAAAGAAACCCTAACACCTGTCATAATAGGATTGAAGTTAAGAAAGGAAGATAAAGGGTCCAAGGTGGATCCCACACTGTTTAAAATATTGGTAGGCAGTCTTATGTATATAACATCAACAAGACCTAATATAGTGTATGGAGTGAGCCTAATTTCAAGGTTCATGGAAACTCCAAATGATAAGGGAAATAATCTTTTAATGATTGTGGTTGAGTTTTTAATTGCATGTGTTAATTAACTATTTGAGAAGCTTATTGAAAGAATGAGGAAATAAGAGGAATTATGACAACCATATACATATATGCAGATCTAAAATGAAGTAATAAACAACAAACCATAACAAGAGAAGTGATAACGGAGTTTGGCACAACGTTGCCTACGTCTCCGAGCCTTTGTCTATGTGGGGGAGGCTTCTTTATTTCTGTTCAAAGCTAAAAAAGTACATCGCAGTAGTGCCATTAGGATACAAGATTGATCTGGTCATGTTCTTCCAGATCTCTAGAACCCAACAGAAGAAACAACATGCAAAACGGATGACTGGAGCTCCCAGAAATGACCCGCAAGCGTCTTCTCCTCAACAACTTCCCTGCATAAAAATGGATTTGGCTTGGCTTCCCTTCAGCATAAATCTTCTCTAACTGCCCTTCCATGGCCTCAAACAGGCCTGGTTTTTATAGATCTGAAGTTGGTTATCCATCCCCAACTTCCTCCCAAAAATCTATCCTCCAAAAATGCCCAATACCTCCCAAAAATGGATAAAATCCATTAATTACAGGCATAAAATCAATTAAAAATAAAAAACTATATAAATAAAACCCACTCTTCATATATATTTGGGCGCAACCCCTTTTGCACTAGCCCCTGGTCCTATGGGAGCGCTCCATGTGCTCTATGGCTAACCTTTGCGCGCTGGCCCTCAACTGGAATCCAGCTCTGGTCATATTATAAGGCCATGTGTCCTCAAGTGAGCCCCACTGCGCATGTTGTTACAGCCTCTCCGATGGTGTAGCTCCAGGTTTAGCCCCTGGTCTTTAGGCGCATTCCATGGAACCTTTGGTTAAGGGCTACACCTCCACACCTTTATATGGATAAACCCTGGTCTTGTGGGATCCCCCGAGATCCGAGGGCTATCAAAAATCGTGTTCTTTGTGATTTTATGGGTGGCGGTTATACCATGTGCCGCGCCCCTTTCGTTGACTGGTGGTCGCATGAATCAAATAAACCACGGGTAGAAACCATGGGTTGGGGCTAAGCCCCAGCCCTTTCCGCCTCCAATTAAACTTTGCCTTCAACTTAAATAAAATATTTGTCATATATATATTAAGTAACACTAGCAGGTCGGGTGGTAAGCCCGGCCCTGCCAGTCTGTAGCGCGATGGAGGTTAGGGGTTCGACTTCGATGGAGACCCCAAAATTTTGCATATCAACGAGCCAACCAATGGGTGCCACGTGGCAGCCCATGACTGGGCCATGTGGCGCCTCAACAACTAATTAGACACTACCACTTGTCAAACACTGGTTCATCCACTTGTCTTCCACGTACCTGTCGTGTCAGTATGCCACTGTACCTTCCACGTCAGCCTGCTGACATCATTTCGTGCCACGTGTCACCCTTACAGTGGTGACACATGTCACCCTCGGACTGGTCCAATTCACCTGCTGTATGCCCTGTCATCTTCAGATGTTTCCACCTCATCTATACGGCCTGTACAGTCAGCCTGCCACGTGGACTGTACGGACTGTACAGTCACCCCCCTTTTTTTTTCCCTATTTGGGTTTTCGATCAGAATGTGATATCTTTCGCATACAGAGTCCGTTTGACGAAGTAAATATATGGTTGGAATCAAGAAGACGAGACGGATGCAATGGCATTGGTTTTGTCAGATTCTGAGCACTTTCATTTTTTAGCCTTTTTTAGCCCTGACAGGCTCCTGGATCCGATTGTGGATCACCAAAACAATCCCATTCGATGGAAAGAAAGAGAATCGTGAGATATGTGAATGGAACAAAATATTTTTGCATTAGATATTCTACTTCAGAAGATTTCAGATTTGTTGGATACACTCACAGTGATTGTAGAGGCAACATAGATTACAGAAAAGGTACCTCTCAGTACACATTTCATTTTGGAACATGTATAGTATCATGGGCATCAAGGAATCACCCTATAGTGACTCTTTCTTCAGTAGAAGCAGAGTACATCGCAACTACAAGCCCAACTTGTCAAGCAATTTGGATTAGAAGAATGTTAAAGGATTTGTTGCAGGAACAACAAGAACCAACAACAATATTTTGTGACAACAATTTAGCCTGATGTTGTCAGAGAATCATGTGTTTCACAAGAAAACAAACAATATTAATACAATGTATCATTTTATCAGAGAATTGGTAAATAACAAAGAAATCTATTTAGAGTTTTGCACGTCAAAATAACAAGTCACATATATTTTCACAAAGGCTTTAACAAGAGATGCATTTCAGCATCTGCGCAGTACTCTGGGAGTCTACGCAGTGATAGATTATTGATGTAATCCCACCTACTTATAATTAAGGGGGAGTGTTGGAAATAGTAATTACAAGTTGGTGAGCTCTTCACGTCTCCGTCGATTTGTCTATTAGTCAGTCAATCAGTTAAAAAGTTAGTGAGTCTGCAAATACAAAGTCACACATTTACACAAGATCATTTTTTATCAGTTGGCAAGCATGGGAGTTATTAAAATGAGTCGATCTTAATCTCTATCAAGTCCAATTAAGTAGGTAAGAATCACACAAATTTATTTGTGTCTTAAATGATAATTCACGTGGCTCTTGTAAGAAGTCTCAGTCATAGTCCATATATGTCTGAATCTATAGTGAGTCAAAATATACATGCAAAGAGGTAGAAAGAACAAAGTCAACAACAACTAAGGAGTCGAAGAAGCCTGAGAGCACAATATATGTTTCTCTAAAGTTAGCAGAAGTTGTTGGAGCTAAAGCTTGTCACAATTATCATATTTTGTATTAGCGTGCAACACCGAATTTCTCAATATATATCAAGTATTTTGTGTGTTGATAATTTCATGTGTATTTTCATCTTCTGTTGTGTTTATAAGTTCATGTGTTAAATATTAGCACAGAGTGAAGAAATTACTTTGTTAAGTATTTATATCACAGTGCACAGTAGTCTGCGCATTGCGCGGTAAGTCTTGAGTGTTCAATGATGAAGATGCACGGTAAGTCTTGAGTGTTCAATGATGAAGATGCAGGTGGTAACAACGGGATGAAGAGGATAGTAGTCGTAATAATAATGAGTGCTCTATAAGTGAGGATGTACAAGATTGTGAAAATAGTGAAAAAGAAATGAATCAATATAACGTTCAAACTATTCAACAATATTTAGAATATGATAATAAAGTCATTGTTTTAAGTTTTGACTTTTTTCATGGAAATCGTGCTATATAAATTTGGGTGAAATTGCCATTTTGTGTTGTTTAATACATAAATAGAAGTTGAAACTACCACTCAAATTATACAAATTACATGAATAAATTATACAGATTTAATTAACCAAATCTAATCTAAAACCTAGAATGTTTAGACTATTAACCATTATCTAAATATTCTATATTTTAACATTTTTCATCTAATATATATCTGGAAGAATTATGACTATTATTAACTTATATATATAATTTCATTTAAATTATTTAATAATATTTTCAAACTATTTAATAATAATGCAAGCATGATAAATTAGGTTATAGATCTTATTCACAAATATAAAAAATTAGGTAGTGGTTATTATTAACTTTTGTCAAATTGTATATATAATCATATGATTTTTATATTAATTAACAATATTTCCAAACTATTTAATGATATTTAGAGGTATCATAAATTAGGTTACAGATTTTATTCCCTTAAAAAAAATTATACGATTTCTTTTTGTCACTTTATTGTTTGTTTGAGTATTTTGAAATTTAACTATAAATAAAATTTTGTAATTTTCAATTTTTCTAGTGGAAACTGCAACAAGGACAAATAAAGCTCATTAACTTATTCTGTGTTACTTTCCACGATAATCTTAACAGCTATGAAAATTAGATTTATCTGTTTAAAAATATTGTTTATCTCACTTATTTAAAACTTTCACAACAATACGTTAGATTATAGCTCTTCTTCAGTCATTTTCTTTAAAAATTAGGTTTATCTATTTAAACAAATTATTTATATGACTTTTTCCAACTTTCCACAACAATAAATTCTTACTCAGTCTCTTTAAAAAAAAATGATTTATATGACTTCTTTCAACTTCCACAGTAATATTGAGAAAATAATTTATATGACTTATTTCAAACCTTCCACAATAATATTGAGCTGGACGATAAATTAGGTGATCAATTTATCGATCTTATTAAGGCTATGACTTTTAGTTTGTCCCCACTGCTCTATTTGCTTCTTATGGGACCGGTACTGCTCCTACTTTAGCTGCTTATGGTTAAACAACTAAATATGCTCCTACCGAATAGCCTATGGAGAATCTCAAACTGGATCTGGCACTGCTTATGGAATGAATACACACACATATATATATNACTTTAGCTGCTTATGGTTAAACAACTAAATATGCTCCTACCGAATAGCCTATGGAGAATCTCAAACTGGATCTGGCACTGCTTATGGAATGAATACACACACACATATATATATATATATATATATATATATATATATATATATATCTGCTTCTGTGGGATGAGCTACATGTCCTAGCTATGCTGTAACCTTTGTTTCTGTTGTCTTAGCTCCTGAACTGACTCAAATGTTGCTGATGTTGTATAGGTGAGGGCCCAGGGGTCATCGACTGGTTTTGGAGCCACCTAAACTGCACCTGGTGTATCTCCATCTATCTCTATTGGTGGTGTTCCCCAGGTGGTAAAGCTTTGCTGCTAAAACTGCTGATGTCTTCTTCCAAACTTTCTGATTGTAAATTAGGTTATCGAATTTATTAATTTCAGTTAATTAAAAGCAGGTTATTTAAGTTGTAGTAGAAAGTTTTAAGTTTTACTTTTTTTTAAAGGTATATTATCTATTTAATTTTTTTTTAAATTCAGTTAAAAATTGTTGGATTCTCATATTTAAATGGTTAAGTTTGTATATTTTTAATGTCTTAAAATATTTTAAGATATCAAATTCATCTATATATTTAGAAACACAATTTAAACAACAACAAAAAATATTATTTCACCCAAATTTCTATGAAAAATACCAAAAGTTAAAACTTATAAAAAACTCCATTACAAAAATATTAAAAAAAATGATAAATTAAATTATGGATTTTATTAAATTTTATAAAAAATATATTAATAAAAAAAAATTATATTACTTTTCTTCAAACTATTTAATAATATTAACAGATATAAATTAGAGCATGAATCTCTTGTTATATCACTAATAAAAAATTTTAACAAAAAAAAGTTTTATTTTTTCTTACATTTATGTCCATATAAATTAGAACATAAATTTCATGTTATTTCAGTAATAAAAAGTTTAACAAAAAAGTTTTTATAATTTCTCATACATTTATGTCCATAACAATTGAGTGTTTTATTCAAAACCATTTATCTAGAAGATGTAATGATGTAATGTTATTGAAGACTCAATAGATATAAACATGTTGATCTACGGTTAAGATTTCAGTCATGTAATTGATATATGAATTAGATATTAAAAGAATATGATTGAATTTGAATATATATTTATGTGTATGTATTTTTTCTATTGAATATGTTCTATACTTAAATATAGAGAGAAATTTGAAATTGTATTGTAATTTAAAATCTTTTTAAATAAAAAAATATTTTTAATATAAATATATAATCTCATATTAAATTAAAAAAAATAAATAAAATTAATATTAATTAACAAATTTAAAATGAAAATATAAATTATTTGGTCTCAAATAATTTATTTTTTATCATAAAAAGTTTTATTTAAACAATTACTCACAATTATTTTATTTTTAATTCATAGTAATTTACTCTTTCTAATAACCTACTCAAAAAAAATGTAAAATAAACCTCTTATATTACATAACTAAAAACAAAATGTAGATATGATTTTATCATTTTTTTTTATCTAAACTATGTTATAACGTGGAAAAAAACATCAAAAACACCCATAAGATACAGAGTTTTAGAAATATCACACAATATTGTTTTATATATGTCACAAAAGGAGGTTTTAACAAGTTTGATATAAAGAAAAATGATACTTAATATCAATGTTTTAATATCAGTTTTCAATGACAATACCTATAATATGTCAATGATATTGTTAAGAGTGTCATGTTTTTGGGTTAAATGTTTTCTCATAGTAATGGTTGAGATGTTTTAATATCAATTTTCAATGAGAATACCTATAATATGTCAATGATATTGTTAAGAGTGTCATGTTTTGGGTTAAATGTTTTCTCATAGTACTGGTTGAGATTTTATATTACAAAAGCTATAGTTATACAATGTTTTGGGTTAAATGTTTTTTTCATAGTAATGGTTGAGATTTTATATTACAAAAGCTACAATTAAACGATACAATGGAGACATACAAGCCATCAAAACAAGGATTATGAGACAAAGAACATCCATAAGATATATTGAGAACATAAAGAAATAAAAAAACAAGACATGTTTAGAATAAATTTAGGTGGTGATTAATTATCATCGGGGAATGCGATTTTTCTTTTGAATAGATGTAATAGGTTCTTGATGCTCCCCTTGTGCTTAATATTGATCATCTTCATCTATTGGGAATAGTGAATATTCTAGGATTTCTTCTATTGCTTATTCTTTGTATACCTAGCTACCCAAACTCACCCATGTCTCAAGAACATTTGTGTAATCTCTACCTTTTCTTGGGCAGGTGGGTCTAGCATCGTAACTAGTAGAGGGGATGAAAACAATGGATATGGAAGAAGAGGTGAAGGGGAAAGATTATTAACATATTGGGTTAAGGATCTGATCTCCATCCTCTATTATGTTCAACTCTTTAATGATGTTCATCCATTTTTGCAAGTTTAAATATAAGATTCTTATTGGATTTTGGATTTTCGGTTGTAGGTGATCTATTGTGTAGGTATGCAAGTTTGGGAAAGATGCCACTAAATCTATATATAAGCTGATTATATTTGTAGAAAGTTGACTACTCTATTGTTTCCTTTATAATGAGTATGAATTGCACTTGATCTTCATGAATCATGTGCATCCTGAGGATATACCTTCTACCATAGTCCCCTTTTTCTGACCACATAATGGAAGGAAATACTAGGATTAATTGAGACAAGGAGTTCACCTACAACATTTGGAGGCTTGGTTATGGGTGATCTAGAAACCATAGACACCATTAGGGTAGTTCAAGAAGGATTTTTCACCACACTTGGGGATGCTATATGAAAGGAACCTCCATAGATAAGAGGACCAACATTGGGGATTGAAAACAATGCTAGGAAGATCTTGGAGAAGCAGATTGTAATATCCCCCATCCTAGATAAGGTCCATTATGTGCGGAAAACGCGTAAAAACTAAAAAAATATGCTAATTAAGATTCATGTAGCTTACAACTACGAATTTCACACAGATTGTCTAATACCATAAATTAGATGCATCTACAACATGATAAAATAGCCATGAAATGAAGCTAATAAACCAACATAGCATCATATAAATTCTCCTGAAATACACATATTTAATGCACATGAATTTAACTCATAAATACAAGACAAAAAATAAATAAAACACTTACATTTCAATTTAGTTGTGCAACCAACTACTTGGGAAAAATGTTCCACCCAACCATAGACCTGATGTTACAAATATAAACAACAAGTCACCCCCGATTTGAGACAAGTAATCCACAAAAGAGGGTGGTATCTCATTGTCCACCCACAACTCAGAATTACCACAACCCACAAGTAGTCTCCTACAACTATCCTAATTTATCACTAGATCTCTTCCTTTTGACCTACCTAGCCCAAGGAATGTACCCCTTCATTGATATCAGTATCTCAAACATCTCATTCATCTATTAGGTTCTCTCTGGCATAGGTAACCAAGAATCTCTCAGCTGGGAACTCAAGGGAAATGGTTGCTAGGAAAAACTGCCAACAAACAACAACAACCACTTGTTGTTGCAGTGAAACTCACACAGGAGTTCCCTCTTCAAGAATGAAAACATGGCTCTTCAGTTTGTGGTTCCAAAACTCTTCAAAAAATGATCCATCATGTTTTATAATTCACCCTCCTTGGAGTTTCCAACTCCAAGCTCTATTTCTTGCTCTCTACTTGTTGCTCATGCAAAAACATTGACTATCTAAAATTGTTGTAGCTACCCATACAAATTTCACTCCTTTGTCTTACTTTCTTCACTCACACACTTCCACAACATGATTTTACTGAACCCCCATGCTCCCAATAAATATTGGATGTGACTTTTCACACCCACCATCTTACATGCATTCGATGATTAGCTTTGGTAATACTCAATCAGAAAATAGAGTTTAATACATAGTCATAATAATTTTTAGGAATGTGGGTGAATTAATAGACATGGGTAATTCCCCTCTGGACCCCTCTCTTATAAATTCTCGTAGAACCTCCCCTCTCTTATGGATTAATTCATCCCCCATATTTTTCCATGTCCCCTTAACAGTTGGCATCACATTTTATTATTAACATTTAGAAATACTATTCGTACATACATCACTTTGGTTGTAGCCACACCTTATACTTACATTAAACATTAAATAAAATTGGGATTATAGCAGGAATGATACACAGATAAAGGAACCATTAGTTACAATTGAAATTATATAGGGTCAAATCCTAGTCTTCACCTTCCATGAATTTACAAATGTGAGTATGTTTTGGATCAAATTTACATTTATACTAGCATACATATATGTTAACCCTAGATCTATCAACCACTAAAAGGGATCAAATCCTTTGAGATGTAAATTTCTTTATCTTGTAATATGTATGTAGCTTGGTTGTAGTCTCACTCAACTTACTAGAACTTGGAAATAAAAAATTGTGTAGATACATGGATATGTAAAATTACGGTTTGGATTTCTCTATACATATGTGTGTGTGTGTGTGTGTGCGTGTGCAGGTGGGTGTGTGCTCACAAATTTTTTATGGAAACAAAGGTGGAAAGGGGGTGCAAAAGAGCATGCATGCATTCTTAAAGATGTGCACACATTATTAATTCTACAGTCCTACAACCTCAGTACACACTGAAGCACCACACACACTTTCCAACTCATATTTTTTAGGAATGAATGTGCATTATTGAGTAAGACCATGCAATTTCTCAATAATGCATGCACGTTCTTAAGAAACACGTGTTCCGAAAAAAAATGAATCAAAAGAACATGCACACACTTTAAGAATGTGCATGTGTTGGGAATTTTCATCCATGATTTCATGCGTCTTTATTAAGGTTGGGGTGTTTAGACCTAGGGTTCATATAGAGTTATCCAACAAAAACCCCAGAGAACCAACATATCAATCCTCAGTAAAGGCTGAGGAAGGTCTCACCTGAGATGCAGAGAAGATGACAATGACCATTCTTGTGACAGGGATGAAGGACAAACAAACAAATATTCATTGAGATTGGCATCCATGCGGCTCATATCTAACCATTTATTAGGACCAAGAATTAAAAAATACACACACATATTCAACTCATACATGACAGACACATAACATATCAGAATTGTCACATATTCATTACTAGAGTCATTCCATCACAACAGAGGTACACACTGGACAATGTGCCTTGTCTCAAAACTCAGACATATAGTAGACACATAAGTATATTCAAAAGAATTACAATATTACAACAGGCTGATAGCGAGATCGATATTAAGGACTCAATGAATCTCTTCTCCTAAACATCTATATAGCCCCATTTTTTATATCACTTCTTCCCTTTATATCTTTCTCTACTCATGATTGTTGTTTATTTCTACTATGCTTGTTAGATGTATGGGATGACTCGGGTTCTACTTTAGGTTTCCAACAAAACCCTGCAAACCATCGACCCTTATGGAAACCAGAAGGAAACACTGAGAACATAGTGCACAATGAAGTCTCAACCAAGATGGCTTTATGCGTGACTACCAGACCCAGATGTCCGCAGCCTTGGAAGGGAGGCTATTTAGGGGATGTTAGACATGATTTTTACTTCAACATATACCATATATAATATTATAACATATCATTATAACCAGATCTACCATTCTATAACCATTCATATTCATTTAACATTCATTTTGCAGTCAATATCATGACTCTTCTAGTGCGCGATACATTTTACTACTATAGATTCATCCATTCGGCACAACTAACAATAAATAAACCAAACATTCAACACAAAGACATAAGTTTTACTTTGGTTCACCCCTCTTGGGCTACATCCACAAAGATATGGCATTCTTCACTCTCTTATTATTCTTCATCAAAATTCATAACGCTTCATCCATTACATCTGAGTATAGACAAAGCTAGTGAGAATAGTGAATAGTGAGGCTGACATGATCACACTAATATACACAAATTGCGACCTTACCCTCAATTAAAATGCATATCTCCCTAAAAAATAGAATCTAATATAATCTTGAAAACTAGTTCCACAGCTCTGAACAAAACTCWCTCATCATCAAAAGCTAGCCAAATACTTCAACTAGATCTCCTCAAATCTTACCGTACATATTTATACTACAAAAATGGGTTAAAACCCATTACATCAATGACAAAAAACCTAAMCCACTAACCCTAGGTGAGTTAGGATTTTCCACTTTCTAACTTCTTGCACATGGTTGATCCRCGCCCTTCTTCCTTTGACTTTCCTGCTTCCTCACGCTACTTTTCCCTGTTATCTGGTGTGCACTCCTTTTTTGGTCCCTTTTCTAACTTTATTCCTTGATTGTTGCATTGTTCCCCAAAATGTTYTGCGTCAACATACCCCCAACACTCACCTATGGCTCGTCCCGAGCCACTCAGGKAGTGTGTGCCTCTTGCATTGACTTMTTTAGTTCCTAGAACCTGAACAAAATGTCTTCAACTTTAGATTTACCTATACGTTCTTCTCTGATATAGTATCCATAGTCTATGCAGTAATAAGCTCATTGATCATTTCTTCATTCTCCAATACAACTTGTTCAACCTGACTCTTAGCTGCATCAATATCTGTCATTATTTGCTCTACGCCTTCTTGCAGTGGATCCAACTATGCCTGCCTTTCCTGCTTTTCTTCTTGTATGCTCCTCAATTCTTCCTACAAGTTCTTCAGTTCTTATGCACTCTTTAGCTTGTCTATTATTGCCATCATTTTCTGCTTCTACTTGAAGTCCTGCACTGTAGTATTGACCCCTTCTTCCTTCTGTTCTAACTCCTACAATTTTTCATCCTCCTACATATTTTTCCACAATTGCGCACTCTTCTTATATAGCTCTGTGATTTCCTAGATGTTATGTGCAATACTCTCTGAATGACATGTCACCTCCTAGTCCTTTTGTGTTCTAACTTCTAGTGGGGTGCTATGTGTTTTTAGGATGTATTTCAACTCCGTAATGTGGTTCCCATAAGTCTTCATAGCTTGTGTTATATTTTCAATCTTATCCTCTGTTGGTATGTTCCCTTCTTGTGCACTATCATGAATTGTTCTAAACACTTCCTCCACTTTCTGCTCTATTTTTTCAATGTTCTGCTTTACTTTGCCTCTTTTGAACTACACCTGATTGATTTTCAACTACAATGTCCTCTTTACTTCGTTGGCGATTTGTATACTTGTCACATCTGATCGTTCCCTCGACTTAATCTCCTGCACAACATTCTTTTGTGGTTTATACAACACCTTCATTATAAACTTGGGTAGTGCCAAGTCCCAATGATCTATTTCATTTAATGGCTTCTGCATTGTCTCCTCATCCACATGAAACGTCTCTTGAGTTATGAAAAAAAATTTACTCCCCATTGATATTATTTGTACTATCTCCTGCGCTGGAACTGAAATTTCTTGTGAAGTTTGTTGTTGCATGTGTTCTCTTTGTTGCGTTGTAGTGAGTTGAATTTTTTCCAATTCCTCCTTAACCTATGTCAATTTTTTTATTATATCTTCTCTTTGCTTCTCTGCATCATCCCACGCCTCTGTTGAGTGGTATTGTACCTTATCTGTTACCAACTCTACATCATCTTCTGTCAATGTATGCTCGGGAATGCCCTTATGCACCTTCATATTCTTGCGTTGAACTCCTGTATGGAAGAATTTCCTCTTCATTGGTAGGGTCTTTGTCTGTGTTGTTGTACCAGGATGTCCATGTATGATAGATATCCTTCTCCTAGTTCCTCCCATGTAGGAACATTATTATCCTTATGTAGTCCTCCATTTATTAATTTTGAGAGCTCCTTCCCCTACGCTGCAAGCTTGGTGATAGGGTTCTTCTTCCTTGTCTTTATAACTGCTCTGCCACCCCATGTTTCCTTGGCGCACTCTGCTTCATTCCTTGTATTGGTTGTTGTACCCATTGTCTGTCTTGAAGGGCCATCCTCAAATTTCTTCTAAGATATTGGTACCTTCTTCAGAATAAATGGCACCTTCCATTCCTCTGGCCAATCCTTCATGTACCACTGCACTTCCTCTCCTATGACACAATATCTCAATTGTAACCACTCCTTCTTAGGATCCCTTTTAGCTTGGATCCACACATTGTTTCTAGAAGCCTTAAAATATTCTATTCCTTGGTTCTCTCTTACAACTTATGGTTGTATTCTCCATGTAGTATCTAAATTATCCTTCATCTCTTCAAGAATCATGGAAAAAATGGTATAATTTTCCTTCCTTTTCTTTGCATCCGAGGTGTGCCATAGTGTTTTATACTTCGTTGCGCGACACTTTCCTAGACTTTGGTAAAATCCACTATACATAAACTCTTCGTACCCAACCAAGGATATCAATATAATCAACCATGAGTAATGGAACTCTGTGCCTAAGTCCTGCACATCTTTACAGTCATCCAATATTTTTTTAGTAAGTATGGGGCCCAACTGAGTAAACTCCCCTTTGCGCATTGCGTTGCTGCTGCTATAAATACTACATGTGCTTCCTCCTTAAAACCCTTAAAAGTTTGCAAGCCATCAATTTCATCGCCAACCTCATTGCTAGTTCACTGATTAAGTTAATGATTAATCCCCAAGATCCTCTCTTAGTGCCATATTTCTTCTTCATCTCCTCTGCTAAATATTTTTCCTTTGTCTTGTCATCCAAATAGTGTTATGTTTTTTCCTCATCTATCAGTGAACCTGTGATCTTTGCAATCAAGTATAGATCTATGGAGAAAAGTCTCTCCATCCATAAAATACCTCCATGTATCTGTACCAAAAGTTGTTTGAAACATGCATTTACATATTTTCCCCTCCCAAAGTGGGAAATATCTAGCAAGTTCATGATCCCTGTGTTATAAAGACCTTCAATCCACTACTTTGGTTCCAAAATGGGAGTCCCTGATGGAACCTCTTTGTTTCTCTCCATGTATACTTGCAGTGAAAACTTGGGGAATTTTTCCATGTATATCACATTGTGATAAGAATACCTTAGTTTATTAATGGACCCTAACATATCACCGACTATTTTGACTCCATCTGGTATCTTTGGAAGTTCTAGTGTTAACTCCTTCTGTTTGGTTGGTGTTATTTATGAGAACATGTTTTTCCCTTATTCTCTTATGTCATGTTCGTGGCCCTGCTAGTTCTTCCTGGTTTTCTTCCTCATCTTCTTCCGCATCCAAATATTTCTGGCCTGTAACATCTTCCACCAGTACTTCCTCCGACTATTGTGTATGCTCTACAACAAGTTGTTTCACTTCTTCATCCTATGCTCTAGGCTCATCCGACTATGTTCTATCATCATTGTCCCCATCCATCTATTGTGGTTCTCCTAACCCAAGTTATTGTGTTGGGTTCTTCTCTATGCTATCATTTATTGTTTCTCCCCGTGTCTTGACCTCCATCTCTTATGCCATTGGAACTTATTGTTATTCTACAAGCATGGGACTCACTGGATCGATGAATGGTGAAGGAATGGAATCCAAGTCAACCAGTCCCTCCAACTGAATTTTTACTCTCTCAACCACTATATCCTGTGGTGACCTCATGGAAATGTGTGTTTTCCTTTCATTTCAGCTGTGAGCTCCGACCTTCATTGGCATCATTGTGCTAGATCTATACTAGGTTTCTTGAATCTTCTCTGAATCACCTCGAATTCACTTGTTCGCACTCATTTTTCTTCCTTATCTCTCTTCTACACAAATTCATTATGAGTCTTGTCGTACACGATTTCCCCTTTTATACATCGTTCCATAAATGCTCTGTCAAATTGTACTTTTCTCGTCACTTCTTTTTTCCTTTTTTCGACTACTTTTTGTCTTAGCGTGCAAGATTTTTTTGTCTAGTGACCTTTCCCTGATGTGCATCATCTTCAATTTCTTTCCATACCAATTTCCATCTTATGCACACTGAATCTTCTAACTGCATGCTAAACACTTGTCCATTTACTTCATCTTTATGTATTTTTCTTCTTTTTCCAATTTCTTTCTTTCTTTCTTTTTTAGTTTATACTATATACACTATGTATGATTTTATTTTCTTACGTTGCAACTACTGAGGGTTACTAGGTAGACTATGCCTATATAGTTTCAGTCAAATACCATTCACCAGTCCTTGTATCTCCTTGCTTGTTAAATCCTGCAGCTACACAACACCTACATCTATGACAGACTTTATCTCATATGGCCCTAGCTAATGTATCCTAAATTTCCATGGGTGTTGTAAGTATTTATTTTCATAAAGGAGAACCAAATCTCCTTCCTTAAATTTTTTCTTCTTAATGTGTCTATCATGCGAAGATTTATCTGTTTCTTTCTGTAGTTCCTGGTGGAAACCAACCATAATCATGTCCTATTCTAATTCCATGAGTTGACCCAATATTTCTTGAGTTGTGCCTCTTTATGTACCTTTTACCTTAAGTAGAAGAAATATTCTCCTTCAAAGTATCTTGTCTGGCCTCCTTGAACGTCTCATTTTCCTTGCATGCATCAAAATGTTGTTGAGGTGTTATATTCTTTATAACCCACTAGTGCTGGTCCTGATTCTACTTTGTTGCATCTACTCCTATTTTGGTTCCACCTCCACTAGCTATATTGATCTTCTTCCCATCATCTTCTCTAGTTTCTACAACAATCCATTGAACATTCTAGTTATTATGATTCCTTTTTTTCTATATCTTTATCAGAAGTGTCAGGCAGTCTTATGTATTATGATCTGTTGCGCGGAAATACATGAATGTCATTGGTGGTTGTGGTCAATCCCTTGCATAATGTCCATGTTTCTACAAATTTAGATAGGTTACTAGTCCTATACCTCCTCCAAATCCTCTTCCTCCACGACCTCCTCCTATGAATCCTCCTCTGTTACCTTAATTATGTGCACTTGGTGTATTGTACTATGGTGGCTAATTATATTGTTGAGCATTATTATACTGTAATGGTGTTGAAAATTATTGTGTGTTATTATATTTTTGTGTAGGTGGACCTGTCATAGGTTCATCCTACATCCTATATGCATTTGAGGTCCTCTCCTTCATCATTTCTAATGTTCGACAATCCTTGTATTCATATCCTATAGACCTACATAAATTGTAGAATGTACTCTTGGGAACTATTTGATACTTTTGCATCATGGGGAAATGATAGGGACACTATCCATGTGTTCTACATATTTCACACCATGGTCCTCCTATAGCTAAAGGATTTGGAAATCCTTCTCCCAAGTACTACACAAATGTTGGGCACTAATTCTTGTGGTTTCCTTTTGTTATGCATAAGGTACACCAGAAAAATTCCCTCTTTTCCTCACCTTTGTTCTGATTCAACTAAAATGTCAGGTTCTTAAGATCTGCTCTTAGATCTTCTATAGCTAGATCTGTATGTTTATATTGATTTCCTCCACTTGTAAGGCTACTTGTAGAGCCTCATCCTAAATCTGGAACTTATGTTGCCTCAATGGATATTTAAGATGTGGAAATAATGAATTTATGAATACGTGCCTATTTTGCATACTTTTGATGGGGTATTTCAACTTACCTTTCATTCGCTTGAACTTATGGCCAATCTCCCAAACCATCTCTCCTGGATTCTGTTTGATTTCTATCATTTCATTCATATACTGATCCTATGAACTTGGTCACTATAAATCATTGATTAATGCCTTCTTCACATCTATGACGGTTGTAGGTGTTCCTTGTTGGTTTTTTACTTCGAGGCCCATATACTAGTCCAGTATATGGTCTTTGAATGTGATTGCAAGTTGCGTTACTTTTGTATCTTCATTTGTGATGTGATTATACTCCCAAATATTTTCACAAATAAATAAATTCTTCTATCCTGTTGGGGCTATATATATGCACTATTAATTCCCACATTTAATTATCAACTTGGGCTCATAAGATTCGAGGTGCAGGTGCAGGAAATGCAGGATTAGAGCCTAGTCTAACCTAATCTAAAGTCGTCAAAAGAATCTTCAAATCCACACTACACGAAGTTAACACTAAGGATTCATCACTGGGACATAGGAATAACTTAGTGCTATAAAGGCTTAAACCACAGTCTTTCATGCATTTGGTGATGTTCGTGTCATTAATCGTGTGTATCTTACTTAACTTTTATGTCCTTCAATGATTATTTCCTATAGTGGATCCACACTTAAATGCAATAAAATAAACAACCAAACGAAAATGAAATTCATGATAGAAACTAACACCTTAGGAAGAATTCCAACGTGGGAAGGCCATATCTCATGAGTTAGATCTCTAATATGTCCATTGGTGTTTGAAGCTACTAGAAAATTCTAAGGCAAGAGCTTCGAAACCATTAAATTAAATCAATACCAAAGATTTCTTACTTAAACCAAGCAAGATGTTGAAATTCCAAATTCGATGTAAAGAACCAACAAGTGACACAAAGCAAAGTAATAAAATAAATCAGAAGTCTAAGATACTAACAATTCATGAATCAAAGAATAAAAAAAATGAGCTTGCGGGATCAAACTAAGGTATAGAATCCGAGTCTAAGCTTTTCCAATTAAAAGACTGGGTATTATTCAATTGATTTACAATGATACACTCTCAAACGAAGAAAAGTTTAGATTTTAATCATGGGTTCCATATCCAAGCAGGTCATAAATTCAATGGCTCCATGTTTAAAAAAAAAAGATTGTTTTAACTTCACTTGATGGAAAATTAAACCCACACAGTCTTCATATGTATCATTTGTTCGTAGAATCATTATTCCAACTCAAATTCAAGGTGTTTGTTTCAATAACTTATTGAATCTTATTCTGGTTTTGTTCTCTATTCTTAAGATCTGTTCATTTACATGCCTCTTATATGTTTATTAATATTAGCAAGATAAAAAATAGAAGCATTGTAGCTCGATTTGCAATTCCAGAAATCATTTTACCAATCAAAGTTTGACACATGCAAACTCAGGATTGAAGAAATTGCTTTCTTAATCAAGAAACACTTTAATATTCAAGTCATGATTCAAGAACAAAGAAATCAGATCCTTTTCATAAGTTTTCAATTACCCAAGACTGGAATTTAGATCTATGACACGATTAAAGCATTCTAAGGAAATCAAGGAAATAGTTAACACTTAGAAATTTATTTTCATTCCTTTAAAAAATAACTCAATTCACATTAAAAAACAAGAATAAAATCAATCACACAAGAATATTTGTTTATTGAACACAATTTAAAATATAGCATGCATATGATTTAAATTAAATCAGAGAATTACAATGATCTACAAATAAAGGAAATTAAACATATATTAACAAAATACAAAGGGACAAGTTTACCTGGTGGTGGGCCCTTGCCACACAGGAAGACTAATCCTAAAAGCTTCAGAGACTAAGGAAGACATTCACCAAGAATCAATTCTCATGAACATAGATCATTAACAACAAAATAATTCGATCACAACATTGTAAACACCATTATGCAGGGCTTTAGTACCAACAAAATAGAGCATAAGAGCATTTTTATTTTAACATCAATCTTCCTCCATTACATAAAAACCTAGTGATACTAATGATTACCCTTCTCAATCCTCCTTTTATATTTATACACTTAGATAAGGTTTAAAACAACCTTGAACAAACTTCTCCCAATCTAGAAACTACACAAATTGTTCGATCATGTTGTCATTGATGCCAATGGTTTGATTGATTGATGTCATTGATTGATGTGAAGTGATTGATTGATGTCAAATGATTGAATGATTGATGATTGATGTAATATAATATGTATTGTCCTTGATGAGAATGCATAGATGAANATGGATCAATGAGTTGTCATTGATACATGATGAAGATGGATTGATGTGGTTTCATTGGTATATGATGCATTGTTGGAAAAATGTATAGATGACTCATTATTGTCTTATCATGATTGATAAGGTGCAAAAATAGATGAACTCCAAAGTGGTCCCCTTATGGTGAAAACCCTCACGGGAAGATGCTTTACGGATTGAGTTATCCTAGAAGAATGGTTGGAGGACCCATGCTTGTATGAGGAATAACGAGATGAAGATCAAGGAAATTGTTGGTGAAACTATCCTAGATGGATAGTGCTTGTCATGCCATTTACGGTGGTATGTAGAATGTCACATAATTCCTCATGGTTTGAGAGTTATGGCCTTACGAAGATGAAGGACCCCCACATGAAGGCTTGAATCCCCCAAGGTCAAAGAAGTCAAAGTGACAAAATAAAGAAATGATAAAGTAAGGTGACAAAATCAAGAAGGAATATTTATGGAAAGTGGTTAACCCCCCCAAAAAAGGAAAATAGGTTAAGTGACCTAGAAATGGGTTAATATT
>ML824390.1:44394-67622 GCA_009831015.1 Picea engelmannii | reverse complement strand
GACATGTTGACAAGGTGCTACAACTACTAAAGGAGCAACAACTATATGCCAAACCATCCAAATGTTTCTTTGGAGTGAAGGAGGTAGAGTATTTGGGTCATATTGTATCTCATGAAGGTGTCAAGGTACATCCTAATAATATTAAGGCCATGATGGATTGGCCGATTCCCTAAACATTGAAGAATCTTAGAGGATTTTTGGGTTTGACAGGTTACTACCGCAAGTTTGTTCGGCACTATGGAAGAATAGAAGCACCTTTAACTACACTAACTAAGCAGGATGCATTTTCATGGACTCCAGAGGAAACTAAATATTTTGAACAACTTAAAGAGGTGATGTGCAAAGCTCATGTCTTGACCACTCCAGACTTCACAAAAACCTTTATTGTGGAATGTGATGCCTTGGGAAATGGAATTGGTGTTGTCCTAATGCAAGAAGGAAGGCCCTTGGATTTTGAAATTATACCACTCAAGGGAAAGGACTTACAAAGACCCATTTATGAGAAGGAAATGATGGAAATACTACATGCATTGAAGAAATGGAATCCTTACCTAATAGGTAGGCACTTCAAGGTCAAAACAGATCATGATAGTCTTAAATACTTCTTGGAACAAAGACTATCTTTAGAAGAACAACAAAAATGGGTAACCAAGATATTGGGTTATGATTTTGAAATCGGCTATAAAAAAGGGAAGCAAAATGTTGTGGTAGATGCACTCTCAAGAAATGATGAAGATGTTGAGGCCTTTCTCTATGCTATCTCGATCATCCAACCTGATTGGATAATAGAAGCAAGGGATGAATGGAAGAATGACAAAAAAGTGCGGACTCTCATTCAAAGGTTGCAACAGGATTCCAGTGCATCAGATACATTTACATGGAAAAATGATTCACTATGGTACAAAGATCGCTTATATTTATGTAAGAACTCCCAACTCAACCAAAATGTACTATTGGAATTGCACACCTCTCCAGTAGGAGGGCACTCGGGATTTTTGAAAACCTACCATAGGGTCAAGAAGGAATTTTTTTGGGATGGCCTTAAAACTGATGTTCAAAGGTTTGTAGCAAAATGTTTGGTTTTCCAACAGAATAAGGTGGAAAAAATTAAGACCCCAAGTCTTTTGCAACCATTAGCCATCCCAAGTCAGCGCTGGGAGGAGGTTTCCATGGATTTCATCACAGGGTTACTGAAGTCTAAAGGAAAGAGTGTCATCATGGTGATTGTTGATATACTAACCAAGTACGCACACTTTTGTGCACTCTGTCATCCCTTCAAATCCAGTACAGTTGCCACCGCATTCATGGAGACAATTCAAAACCTACATGGCAACCCAAATATTATTGTAAGTGACAGAGATCCCATCTTCACTAGACATTTTTGGACAGAATTATTTTCTTGTTTGGGTACTCAATTGGCTCATAGCTCATCCTATCATCCTCAATCTGATGGACAAATCAAGATAGTGAACAAATGTCTGGAAGGCTATCTTCGTTGCTTTTTCTCTGATAAACAAACACAATGGTTCAAATGGTTACCCTTGGCAGAATGGTGGTATGACACTTCCTTTCATACTGGAACAAAAATGACACCATTTATGGCACTCTATGGATACCACCCTCCTTCCATCACTTCTTCTCTAAAAGAAAAATATAAGTTCAAGCAGTGGAAGATCACATCAAGCATCAACAACAAGTTCTCCAAATATTAAAGGACAACCTAACCATGGCACAAAATCGCATGAAACAACAAGAAGATCAACATCGTAGTGAAAGAAGTTTTGAAGTAGGAGATTGGGTGTTTTTATACTACAACCATACAAATAGATGTCCCTGAAGCAAGCCAAGAAGGATAATAAATTAACACCAAAGTACTATGACCCTTATAAGATGTTGCAAAATATTGGTACTATGGCATACAAATTGGAGTTGCCTACATCTTCACGAGTACACTCAGTTTTCCATGTTTCATGCTTAAAAAAGGTTATAGGTGACAAGATCCCAGTTCAAACTATATTTCCATAACTTGACGAGGAAGGAAAAATCATATTGGAGCCTGAATCCATCACTGACACAATAATTCTCCAGCTGAGTTATAGATCCATTTCAGAGTATCTCATTAAATGGGGGAAACTCCCGCATTAGATTCCACTTGGGAAGATAAGTCTTTTATACAGAAGCATCCAGAGTTACTCAAGTGTTGCGGACAATACTTGTCTCAAGGGGAGCGGCATGTTAAGCCCTAAATAATGGCTCATTACCCCTTAATTGGGGCATATTACATTAGTAATGTCATTTTATTTATGTCGGATTTAGTCCATTAGTTGTAATTATACCTCCTAGTCTCCTATATATACCAAGGAGACATTTTCATTTGGAATCATATTGTAATTGTACATTTATGTGAGTATAAGGAGGTTGCCCCCTCAAAGAGGCTTATTATCTGAATTTCTCTCTTTTTCAAGGCATTGAGTACTTATTCTGAGGTTTTTCTATGCTATATTGATATTTGGTTCTTAACAACTACCATCATGAATCCTCCCCTGTGAAGGTGTCGTGGTGAAGTCTAAGTATGAATATCCATAGCTGGCCTCAAGTTGGTCCTGCCAAATAGAGTAAGTCTCGACCTCCTCTCTACTAACATCCCAAAAATCAAGAAAACCAATCCTCGTCACTACTTTGTCAACCATCATCTGAATCAATCTGTCACTTAGATGAATTCCTGAATCCCACCAATGAATTAGGAGTCCTTCACTTCCAATACTTGATAGTTGTCGTTGTGCCCCACTGGTAACCTTCGGAATGAAAATGATCCAAGTCTCTGGTATTCCATCATTTGGTGGAAACCAAGTAATAAGAGTCAACTCTGTGCCTCCTAATTTTTTTGGCTATTGTCGAACTACTTTGGGTAATTGGCTATCATGATCACCATCAATGTACCCATGTAATCTATGGAGTCATGTCATCTATGGTTCTTCATACTCATGTGAGTACTCAGAATTCCCTGCCAAAGGTGAATAAAAAATAACTCTCATGATCATGTCCTTAAGCGTGAGATCAGAAACTACATGTGTGTGACCTCCGTAGCTATCCACCACTCTGTCGACTGATATCCTTGAGAACTGATACAGTCCAATATAGATCTCCTATTGAGCTCTGAACACATAGTCCCAACAAAATAACTCCAACATGGCCATAATCCAACCCTCCTCACTCATCTGACTCAGGTGAGTCCTCCATTTCTTACTGAATATATTGTTGGCATCAACAAATAACACTAGGTTCTAGTGCCACTGTCTGAAATATTGTAAAGTGTCAGTGATCTCCTCTCGATGTGTCTGTACATCCTTCATACCGATCACATGGCCATGATGTAAAGCATCCATGACATCAATCTCCCTCTCCCTATATAGAAGATAACCTGATCAGAGATCAATATCGGGAGAGTACTCTATCCCATGCTTGAGTATGATTTTTCCTCATGCCCCATGTCTCACCTAACTGTCTCCAATGATCCTCTGTCAACCCCAATGGTATGACCAAGAAATCAAGGTATCATATGAGAGAAACCATGAAGGTATCCTACTTTTTGTCTCTACTCTGGTGACATCCCAATTGAAGATCAATCTCTAAGGGATATACCTCTCCATGAGGCTTATTCATCCACCCATCGATCTTGGGTGGACCAAACTGAGTGATATGTCTGAAGTCTCTGTCTGGAGGTATTCCCAGGGGAAATATCCCAAAATACCACTATACACCATTTTACACTTTTGTATATTGTTTTATACCACTACACACCATTGTATCATCATGTACCATCATGTATCCCATATGTGCCTCTGAATCAATCACTCTACTAATATCAACTGAACTTGGATCCCATAGTGGTGTTTCCACAACCACCCTATACTTTGTTCCCCAATTAATTGGTACATACACATCCTTACTAGTTGGTCCAAAATGAATTTTCTCAACTACTATCTTTGTAGTTGAGCCTTGAACCCAAATACATGTTTCATTCTCCCTGCAATGCAAAATAGACGCATGATCAAAATCCTTTGTGTCAAAACTCTTGTCAAACACCTACAACTTTGAATATTCCTCATGTGGAATCATCACAAGGGGCTCCTCCATCATATAATGAGGGCCATGCATTCCCTCATGTGTCACTATTTCTAAATATGGTGGAGTCTCTGCTGTTGTCAATGATGAAGAGTGTTCCATGCTGCGCTGGTAACAAATATCCTCAATCTCCCTTTCCTTGTATTCAATGAACTTAACAACAAGGTTCCTATCCATGAACAACTGCAAGTAATATGCTTTTATCTGCTCTAGTGATTCTTTGATGATTCATAATTGAGCACTAGTGATCCCATCTGCCACTCCCTTTTGTCTCTCATCTATATGAACCTTCCACATAAGATCTTCAATAAACTTATGCATACCATCTACCCTTGTCAACACTTTCACAATTTTCTCCTCCTTGACCAATAATTGGTCCTCCAAACCTTGTTGAGGTACAATCACATCCTCATCATCATCAACATCATAAATAAGATATGGTGTTGAATCCTCATCAATCAGGAGTGTTATCACACTTGGAATGCCCTCATCATACATAGTTAGGTATGTTGGATCCCCAACATCAACTAATTGGAACAAGTCATCATAAGGTCCTGCATCTTCTTCCAGTGATGATTCATCAGAGGTATACCCATCCAATAAACTAATTCCATCAGCGTCATCATATATTTCTGATGATGTATCATAGGTTGTTGTTTAGTCCTTCTTCCTGCCTACATCCTTAGTATGGATGGATGCACGTTCTTCTACTTGTTCTTTCGGCTTGTCTTCCTTCAATTTTTTCCATGTTATTTCAAAGGAAGCCTTGGTTTGAATTATAGGTTCGTTCCCAGTCTTGATGGAAAAATAATACCCTCATGGCATAGCATCCTCACTGAACTTCTCATACTCGTTGCAGTAAGCTATGCACTTACTGCAATATTCCCAAAATTCAGGATACCTTAATAATGACTCTAGTTTCTTCTTATATTCTGATATGAATTCATGTTTTGTATTCATTTTTTATTATCCATTATATGCACACAATCTAATTTCCTTCCCACTGTTTGCCCTCACTGTAAATTGCGGGGATTTTTTCGGAAAAACCTTGAAAAAATGTCGAAATTAAAATGATGATAAATTTAGTTCCAGAACTTTGTTTCAGTTGATTTGTTTTTTTGAAATTGGGTATTTTTCCAAGAGGAATTCAAATACCCAATTGTTTTTGGAAAATTATGCTATGAAAGTTTCATATCCAAGCCTGAAGTGCGCGACCCCATTTTTTACCAAAAATAATTATGCAAAAAGACCCCAAATTGTTTTCCTTCTCTACCCAAGGAAAGTTCTTTGATGAAATCACAGGATGGAAAGATCACCAACTCTGATACCACTATAATATCCCCAATAGATCTAGGAAGATATTTATGAATTTCTATGCAATTATGTTATTTTTCCACAAATATTTTTCGTTCATTCTACTAAAGACATTTCATTAAACATATTGCAAGCATCCTAGATACACTTGGAATAGAAGAGAATCATGCAATATTTTATTATGAATGGTGATTGAATACAACAATCCAATCGTTATTATAATAGCTGCAATATATCAATAGAAAACACACAATACAATCCAAAAACCTGGAATCATGTCATGGCCCCCTCAAAATATGAGATTCAACCCTCCAATTGCCACAACCTCTCCAAGAAGATCACTGCAATCCAAAACTAAAAAAAGAAATCCAAGACGAAGTTCCAATGAATATTTTGGATGGATACTCCTCCTTGTTTATCTAGGGTGGATATTGCACCACCGAAACCAAACCAATAGTGGAAGGTTTTTTCCCAAAACCCCAACGGAAACACTAGCTACAAGAGCACTCCAATAATATATCAAATCATAATCATAATGATAAGTGAGGGCTTACCCTTATTTTATACTTTTCCAACCCCTTCTAGATCCTTCCTCCATGCCTTCTAGAACTTCCCCTTTTGGACTAAATCAATTCTTCTAGAATTTCCCCTTTTTTACTAAATCAAATATAATCTGTATTTCTCCTTCAATTATTAATTAAATATTAAAAATACATTTTTAATGCTTAAGTGGTTAATTATTTAATGTCACTTTAAATACATAACCTCCCATAACTAAATGAAAATAAATGACCCCCTTTGATTCCCTTTTTCTTCATTGACAAGCCACATAAGTCATTTCTACTACCAAACGGGGAAACCCAAAAATGGGGACATGACATATTTTTAGAACTCATTAAAAGACATGAAAAATACACCATCACGAGTATACTTTTACTCTTTTTTGGGCTCGTTAAAATTGCACGAAAAATACACTACTAAGCATACTTTTATCTCTTTCATGCTCATTAAAAAATGAAGGAGACACTAAAATAAAAAGAGTGGGGGTTTTTATCATTGATTTGTTTCCAAAATGGCGGCATAATTTGAGTCTCCCTTGAACATGAAACATGTTTGAGTAATCATCTTACAATTGGTTTTTATCTTTCCTGGGACCCGTCCTAGTAATATGAGTCACATATACTCCTATGTATGGTTACTCTTCTAGTCATGATGGAGAGTGCTTCATGCCTTATGAGTTGTTGCACTATATTATTCTAGCTCTTGAGTCTTGCTACCAAGTCATATTATACCGTGCTATATGTTCAAGGGAAGTTTAAGCTTGAGTTGGCCATCTATTTTTTTTTTTTACTTTCTGAGTTGGTCATCCCTGTGTCAGTTGTACTTGGTGATACTTTCTCTTCACATCATCTCTCAGTGTATGTTTTGTGTCAATTGTTGGGGTATACATTAATTCCCTCCTTCAATGGATATCTTCTTATCGAATTCAACATATTATCTAGGAGAGGGATCTAGAAACCATCTAGTACCTTGAAGCTTGCAATCCTCAGTGGCATGCTTCCTTGTAGTCGACAGTTGGTTTTCATCATTGATTCCTGATCTATTGATTCTACGAGTGTTCAATATCACATCCTCTATTCACAATTTCTATATTGTACTAGGTACATTGGGGTCCATATTCCTCATTGGTGGGTCCCCTCACGTCTGTTAATGGTATACATCAATGATTGGTAATCATATGGTTTCTACCATGTTCGACATCAGATCATCTATTCGGATATTGTATATTCATACCATCAAGTTTTGGGAGAAATACCTTGGGTTTGGGGCCACATCATTCCTTTACAACATCCCATCCCAAGTTGTGATGGAGTATATCACTTGTATATAAATACTTTGAAGACTTCATGGGAACTCTCCTCAGTGCTCGTTGTCTTCCTGATGTATATTCTGTGAAATAGATATGCATTATATTTTATTGTGGCTATGATCTTATTGATCTACAATTCAAATCTGAAAAAACAAATAGAAAAATCAATGCGCAATGAAGAACATAAATTATATAGTGCGGAGCAGAGAAAATAGAATATACATGAAAATGGAGAAGAAGAATTAGAAGAGAAAATATACATCAAATTTATTGAGTGAGAGAGGAGCACCATATATAAGCAAGGAGGATTTTTCCTTCTTGTTATTAGCTGATTACAATAGAAGTTGCAACAACTAACTAAATGCTTACAACAATAATTGCTAAAAGAGCACTAAATGCTTGTAGCGAAAAGTGCTGAAGAAAACTACTATCTACAATATAAAAAACTAAAACTAACTGCAACACTAAATACGATACTAATTAAGGAGCACCCCCTCATCATGAGTGGCCAAGGAAGTGGGCCACACTTCCTGGTGGCCTAATTCCTCCCTGTTTAGATCTAGAAGCGTCCTTGCTTCCGCTAGCAAATGAAGGAAATTGTGTTGCAAATGATGTTGGATTTTGCATTGGTACTTGTCCAACAAGAGCCATATATGATCTCCCAACTGAAAGAAAAAGGTTGTGCGCTTCTTATCATGCCTCTATTTTTCACGGTCTTGGGTTTCTCATAAGGAAGTTGCTTCTTGAGTATATCATTGAGTCAACATATGCATAAAAAATGAACTAAATGATGGTCTTGTTGTTGATGTGCGAAGCCAGAAGAAGTAAGGGTCTCTAAATGGAATTTCATCAAATGACCTCCATGTTCAAATATTTACCCAATAGCGAATTGAAATGCATCCTTTGTAATATGAAAGGGATGATTCCTATATGGACAATAGAGAACCTGCGCAGAGCATAATGTGACTAGAATTTGAGTGAAGTGGTACCCAACCTTTCAAAAAAAATCTTAAGGTCATGGGAATTGGAGTGCACTGGCCATTGTGCCAAAACCTATACCTGATATGCATTTGATCGACCCCTGTTGTGTCCAGTATGAGTCACAAATGTGGAACTGATGAGTGTCCAACATAGGATTTATTTCCCTGAAGTGTATGTTCCTACAATAGCTCAAGAAAGTTTTGGATGTGTTGAATCTATTCTGCCCAAGAATTACTGAAGACCAAAATATCGTCAAGATAAATGATCACACATTTACCCAAATGACTTGTCGCATTCATGCGAATTTTATGGTAGCCAACTGTCAAATCCATTTGTGTGAAGGAATAATACCCTTGTGAGTGGTCCAACAATTCCTCAATTCGGGGTAGGGGTAACGAGTTTTAACATTGGCTTAATTAAGGGCACTGTAGGGGGTCACTAGGCACCCTTCCAAATCATATTTATTTTGGATAGCAAAGGTGGGTGACGCACATGGAGATGATGAAGGTGGAATATGGACTAAGTTCAAAAGTTGACCAATTGGGTGTTTCATCTCAGTGGCCTCCCGGGGAGTGATGTGATAGGATAGGGCGTCGGGCAAAGAAGCACCAGGAATTAGATCAAGTGTGAGTTCAATAGAGTGAGACAGGGAAAGTTTCATGGGTTGTGTGAAGATATCTACAAATTCTTGGAGCGGGGGATCCATGGAAGGAGGTACATGGTTATTCTGGTTGTCTAGGTTAATGGAGTGAACTAAGCATAAAGAGACGCATTGGTTTAGACTAACTTGATTAATGGTTGTGTGGTCAGTAATAGGTTGGGTGGATATAAGATAAAAGGAAGTAAGTACATAGGTGTGTCCCTCATGTTGCAAGTGGTATTGATGATATTTAGCATGATAGATAGCATGTCGGTCCTATTGGTAGGGAATGCCAAGTAACAAATTAGCACAATCAAAGGGAGAGACATCACACACCACAATATCCTGGAAAGGGCCAATCACAAAGGTAACTGCACAACACTGAGAGATAATGAGACGAGGGCCTTCCTTTTTTACCTAGCTGAGATGGTATGGGGTCGAGTGCAGAGTGGTGAGGAGGTTCAGGTGTGTGACCAAGTTATGGGAAAAAAGGTTCTTTTGGCTTTCGTTGTCCAAGATGAGAGTAGCTAACTCATGCTTAATATAAAAATTATATGTGAGCAGAGGTATATTAGAGATGTTGAGTTCATTAGTGGTCATCAGGATCAGAGAAGGGTCCACTTCGATAGGATTATCGAGAGAGACAAATTCAAGATGGTCAGAGGAATCTGGTTGAGTAACCTCTACAAATGGATTCTAATTGGTGGGAATGTTCTTAAGTGCTCGATAGTCTATAGATGCCTGCAAGTTGGTATTATGAAAGGTACACCAGTGCACATTTCTAGGTGTGGATGGGGAAGTAGAGTAAACCATGGAATACTCAGTATGTGAAGGACTAGCAACATAAGGACCATATCGGGTTGGGGGAGAGAATATTTGAGGAGACACTTTACACTCCATGGCCAAGGCCCAAAGAAAGGCCTTTGTCCAAGGAAGGAGAGTCAAACAAATTGACTTCATGACGAAAAATTGTTAATAAGACAAAATTGAATTTGACAATCAATACCTCTTCCAAACTTGAAATGTGTAGCTGGATGTGAAACTCACAGAAGACAACTATGTAGATTTTTACTGACTGATGGGAAATTTGTCAAAGATGCAACCATTTGGAAAGGAGGTTATGTTGATATCTCGGGGGATAGAAATGGTCTCTGAGTTCCTTGAAAAATCCCACCTACTTCATAATGTGTGGTGTCTGTGTCTCAACCAGATTTCCCATTTCCATGACCCATGAATAATTATCTAGCTAAGTGTCCCACCATGTCTACACAATTCCCTTGAGTTGTAGACTAAAAATATGAAGATTAATGTCTTCTATCATCTCAGGACATGTACGGAAGTATGTGGAAAGAATGCAAAGCCAAGAGTCGACATTATCACCATTCATTTGGCCCACAAACTTCGATAATTGGAAGCATGTATCGAGTTGCATGGGTGTTGGAGATTTACGTTGTTGCAGATGGAGTAGCTCCTATAGATTCATAGTTAAATCCTGAATTGGAGATGTGGAAGTGGATGTGAAATCCTATGTATATGACTCTCTTCACGACGACATAATTTTCATGCACCACAGATGCCACTCTATCAATGGATGTTTAGTTGAGAATCACTGAACTCCTGAGGGCCCTAAGAAGGCATCTGGTACCCTGGAGAGGTCATGTGGAGAATGGTGAAAAATGAATGTGATGGAATCCTTTAGGAGGGCCCACTGGAAGTCCTGAGAAGGACCTCTGGATCTAAGAAAAAAAATTGTTGGATGGCCTCTCTTCTGAATTTTGTGGTTGAGCAGAAGCTGACTTCAATCCAGGCTCTGATACCAATTGATTTTCAATTCAAATATGAAAAACACACAGAAAAATAAATGAGTAATGAAGAACATAAATTAGATAGTGCGAAGTAGAGAAAATAGGATATGCATGAAAATGGAGAATAAGAATTAGAAGAGAAAATAACCATCACGTTTATTGAGTGAGAGAGGAGCGCCTTATATAAGTAAGGCATTTTTTTCGTTCTTGTTATTAGCTAATTATAATAGAAGTTGCAACAACTAACTAAATGCTTACTAAAGTAATTTCTAAAAGTGCACTAAATGCTTGCAACAAAAAGTGCTAAAGTGAACTACTATCTACAATAGAAAAATTTAAAACTAACCGTAACACTAACTACAATACTAATTAAGGAGAATCCACTCATCATGAGTGGCCAAGGAAGTGAGGCACACTTCCTGGTGGCCCACTTATTGATTACATGGATCCACTGTGTATTATTTCATGGCCATGTTCTTGCATTTCATGTCATGGATCTGTAGTGTATTGTTTTGGAAACAATGCTTTGATACTCTTCAGAGTATGAGTATGTCTACCTAGGGGATGGTCTATATATTCCTTTAGCCTTGGTGTTTAATAGTAGGTACTCTTTGACCTATTGACCTTTTTTTTCTCTTCTCATGTTTCCTCACATGGATACTATTTTATTGTATTGTGTTTCAACCATCCATTCCTTTCCTGACCTCACACATTAGGGGGAATATATTATAGCCTTGATTTCTATCCTAGAGGGCCCGAGGGGAATACAAAAGAAGATGACAGATAATACATAACTCTAGCTTGAGATTTAGATTATTTTTACAGGGTTTCGCTTATCATACATGGACAAAGAGCGGCATGTTGTGTGTTATCTACAATGCAACCCGTGACACCCTATGTAACCTTATAGATTAACAAAGTTTTAAAGAGATTCACATAATTCTAGTCTCCATTGGTCTCTATAATATCTAGAAGCTCTCCCAAGCCTCTAAAAAATATATAAAATTAAGGTTGATCTGGAGCATGAGGAAGAAGAATCATTTACAGATCTATGTTGCCAAAATTCATAGGTTCTTCTCCATCTACATCAGTTGCATTCAATTTTCCTAGATTGGTTGAAGAGATGAGGAGGAGAAAGGAGCAAGGGGTAAAGTGGAATGCATCTACACTAAGAGGTTATTGTATTTATGTATTTCCATTATTCAAATTAATAGATCATTGGTTTTCCCCTATGAATGTTTGTATTCCATGCATGAATGTTCAAAACTGCTTTGTTTTATTCTATATCATGTTAGATCCAAGCTATATATAGGATTCTAACACTAAGAAGAGAAGTAGTAAGACATTTCTTGTATTTTGTGTGTAGGGAGTAGGTTGTAGAGGTTGGAGCTAGAAATTAAAGACTATAGCAGTCGGGATATACAAAGGACAACCTTCATGAAAATGTATGCTATTTTACCATTTCTTAGTTTAATTGTGAATCCAATTTCTTGATTCTAAAGGAAGGCCATAGAAGTCTATCCCCTTGCCTGTCTAGGATCAATAGGAAGATCCTAGGGAGATCTTACTATCCACCCGTGAGATTTTATCCATAATATCTGGGATTTAGTATCTATGCTCTCCAATTGTGATAAAATAATACCCACATGTTATTGAGTCAAAACAACATTATTCTCCTTATTTTCATGATTTCCTTGTATCTCCATATCCCTTTCAGGGATCCTCTGTAAGAGAATTATCTTTATGGATTTTTTCATTTGATTCATGGATTTTTTGTATTTCATACTTATTTTCATCCATATTATTTTCTATCTCTTGAATTTTTCTTTGTGTTTACCAAATTATCACTTGTTATTGATCTAACACTCAAATCATTAAGTCGTTCCTCCAATTTGGATAACTTGTTATGTATCTCCTCATTTTCTTCATGAGTTATAGGTGAGATTTATGGAGGTTTAATTGGTGTTGTGATATTTTTTGGAGCCATGTGGGATAATAATAATAATAATACTCCTCTATTTTCTCTTTATCACAAATTTTGAATCACCAAAAGCAGATATTTCAATAAAAAAGTATGCCAATTGTAAGTTACGTACCTTTCAAACTCTAATTTTGGAGTACGTTTGGCTATTTGACCTTTTCCATGATATATATTTTAAATTTAAACCTTATCGAGTCTAAAATTTTGTTTTTTTGTGCTCTAATACGACTTCTTAAACTCGAGAAAATTTAACAATATGAACCATCATTGATAAAATGTTATATCCCAAATACAGAAATTGGCTTGTTTAAGTCTCATTTCAGAATTAGTAAAAATATCCAATTTCCACAAGATATATCCCACATATTAGTGGTCATCAAGATCAAAGAAGGGTCCACTTCGATAGGATTGTTGAGAGAGACAACTTCAGGATGGTAAGAGGAATCTAGCTGAGTGACCTCTACAAATAGAGTCTATTTGGTGTGAATGTTCTTAAGTGACCGACAGTATGCAAATGCATGTGAGTTGGTATTATGAAAGGTACACTAGTGCACATTTATAGGTGTGGATGGGGAAGCAGAGTAAACCATGGAATCCTCAGTATGTGAAGGATTAGAAAAAGGAGGAACATATCAGGTTAGAGGAGAGCCGATTTGAGGAGCCACTTTACGCTCCATGGCCAAGGCCCAAAGAAAGGCCTTGTCCAAGGAAGGAGAGTCAAACAAATCAATTTCATGACGATTTTTTTTTAATAAGACATAATTAAATTTAACAATCAATACCTCTTCCAAATCTGAAATGTGTAGCTGGATGTGAAACTTGCATAAGACATGTATGTAGCTCTGTATTGATTGATGGGTGAGTTGTCAGAGATGCAACCATTTGGCAAGGAGGTTATGTTGATATCTCTGGGGATAGAAGTAGTCTCTGAGTTCCTTGCAAAATCCCATCCACGTTGTAATGTGTGGTGTTTCTGTCTCAACCCGATTTCCTTTTCCAAGACCCAAGAATAATTCTCCAGCTAAGTGTCCCACCATGTCTACGCAATTCCCTCGAGTTGTAGACTGAAAATATGAAGATTCATGTCTTTTGTCATCTTAGGACATGTACAAAAGTATGTGGAAAGACTACAAAGCCAAAAGTCAATATTATCTCTATTCATTTGTCCCACAAACTTCGGTAATTGGAAGCACATATTGAGTTGCATGGGTGTTGGAACTTTGCACTATTGAAAACATAGTAGCTCCAAGAGAGCCATCGTTAAATCCTTAATTGGACATGTGGTAGTGGATGTGAAATCCTTTGTAGATGGCTCTCTTCACGACGACATAATTTCCATGCACCACAGATGCCAATCTATCAATGGATGTTGTGCTTATAATCACTAAACTCCCGAGGACCCTGAGAAGGCATCTGGTACCCTGGAGAGGGCGTGTGGAGAATGGTGAAAAATGAATGTGTTGGAATCCATGAGGAGGGCACACTAGAAGTCCTGATAAGGACGTCTAGATTTGAGAAAAAAAATTGTTGGATGGCCTCTCTTCTAAATTTTGTGGTTGAGTAGAAGTTGACTTGGATCCAAGCTCTAATACCAATTTATTTTCAATTCAAATATGAAAAACACACAGAAAAATAAATGCGCAATGAAGAACATAAATTAGATAGTGCGGAGAAGAGAAAATAGAATATACATGAAAATGGAGAAGAAGAATTAGAAGAGAAAATAACCATCACGTTTATTGAGTGAGAGAGGAGCGCCTTATATAAGCAAGGCAGGTTTTCCTTCTCGTTATTAGCTGATTACAATAGAATTTGTAACAACTAACTAAATTCTTACTACAATAATTGCTAAAAGTGCACTAAATGCTTGCAGCAAAAAGTGCTGAAGCGAACTACTATATACAATAGAAAAAAGTAAAACTAACTAAAACATTAACTACAACACTAATTGCAATACTAATTAAGGAGCGCCCCCTCATCATGAGTGGCCAAGGAAGTGGGGCACACTTTCTGGTGGCCCACTTATTGATGGCACGTATCCACTGTGTATTCTTTCATGGCCATGCTCTTGCATTTCATGTCATGGATCTACAGTGTATTATTTTTGCGGCCATGCTTTGATACTCTTCAGAGTATGAGTATGTCTACCTAGGGGATGGTCTATATATTCCTTTATCCTTGGTGTTTGATTGTAGGTAATTTTTGACCTCTTGACCTCTTTTCTCTCTTCTCATGTTGCCTCACATGGATACTATTTTATTGTAATGTGTTTCAACCATCCATTCCTTTCCTAGCCTCACACATTAGGGGGCATCTATTATAGCCTTAATTTATACCCTACATGTCCCGAGGGGAATACAACAGAAGATGAAAGATAAGGCACAACTCTAGCTTAAGATTTAGATTATTTTTACAGGGTTTCTCTTGTCATACATGGACAAATAGCGACATGTCGCGTGTTATCTACAGTGCAACCTGCGACACCCTATGTAACCTTATAGATTCACATAGTTTTGAAGAGATTCACATAATTCGAGTCTCCATTGATCTCTAAAATATATATAAGCTCTCCCAAGCCTCTCCAATAACCTATAAAAGGAAGGTTAGTCTTGAGAATGAGGAAGAAGAATCATTTACAGATCTATGCTGCCAAAATTCATAGGTTCTTCTCCATCTACATGAGTTTCATTTAGGTTTCCTAGCTTGATTGAAGAGTTGAGGAGGAGCAAGGAGAAAGGGGAAAAGGGGAATGCATCTACACTAAGAGGTTATTGTATTGATGTATTTCCATTATTCAAATTAATAGATCATTGGTTTTCCCCTATGAATGTTTGTATTCCATGCATGAATGTTCAAAACTGATTTGTTTTATTATAGATCGAGTTAGATCCAAGCTATATCTAGGATTCTAACACTAATAAGAGAAGTAGTAAGGCATTGCTTGTATTTTGTTTGTAGGGAGCAGGTTGTAGACGCAGGAGCTATAAATTCAAGAATGTAGCAGTCGGGATATATGAAGGACAACCTTCATGAAAATCTATGTTATTCTACCATTTCTTAGTTTAAATGTGAATCCAATTGATTGATTCTAAAGGAAGGCCATAAAAGTCTATCCCCATGCCTGTCTAGGATCAATAGGCAAATCCTAGGGAGATCTTACTATCCACTCGTGATATTTTCTCGATAACATCTGGGATTTAGTATCTATGCTCTCCAATTGTTATAAAATAATCCCCACATGTTATTCAGTCAAAACAACATTATTATCCTTATTTTCATGATTTCCTATCTCCATATCCCTTTTAGGGATCCTCTGTAAGAGAATCATTTTTATGGATTTTTTCATTTGATTCATGGATTTTTTGTATTTCATACTTATTTTCATCCATATTATTTTCCATCTCTTGAATTTTTCTTTGTGTTTACCAAATCATCACTTGTTATTTTTCTAACACTCAAATCATTAAGTCGTTCCTCCAATTTGGATAACTTGTTATGTATCTCCTCATTTTCTTCATGAGTTATAGGTGAGATTTATGGAGTTTTAATTGGTGTTGTGATATTTTTTGGAGCCATGTGGGATAGTAATAATAATAATACTCCTCTATTTTCTCTTTATCACAAATTTTGAATCACCAAAAATAGATATTTCAATAAGAACTTATGCCAATTGTAAGTTACATACCTTTCAAACTCTAATTTTGGAGTATGTTTGGATGGTTGACCTTTGCCATTGTGAAGGACACAAGGGTTTTGTAATGAACAACTTCGCTTTGAATCCATAATAAGATACATATAATACTAATTGATTGTAAAATAATGATGATATTACAAGGATAGGGCCTGCCTATATTAATGCCCTTTATGGTTTTGTGAAGAGTCATGAATTTTAGTCATGACCATTTATTACATTAATGTTTAATTTAATTTAATTTATTATTTTAATGTCTTTATATTATATTATTTATTTATTGTGACATTTCCCTTCCCTTATATTTTGATTTTTCCTCAAAGAAATGATAAGGAAGGATGTATATGAAGAAACTGCTTTGACTCCCATGCAACGTCTTCTTCCGATAGATTTTTCCATTTAATCAAATATTCCTTGATTACTCGACAACGTAATCTCTTTTCCTGTTTGGTGATAATGGCTTCGGGCTCTAAAATGATTCTTCCTTCCTCATCCAACATAGGAATTATAGTTTGTACCTTTTTTTGTTTCCCCAAGACTCTCTTTAGACATGATACATGAAAGACGTCGTGGATACAAATTTTATCTGGTAAATCCAACTGGTAAGCTACATGACTAATTTTTCTATTTATTTGATATGGTTCATAAAACTTTGGATCCAATTTATTCTTCCCATGTTGTTTAAGGGATAATTGTTTGTAAGGTTGAAGTCTCACAAATACCCGATCTCCTACTTTGAACTCTCTTTCTGTTCGGTTTTGGTCTGCTTGTTGCTTCATTTGGTTCCTTGCAGCTGTTAAGTTTTCTTTGAGTAACTGAAGGATTTTCTGACTTACGTCTAAATGGTCTTTTACTGATGCAAATTTTGTGTGGCTAGTGGCCAACTCCTTCCATGATGGAGGTTCGTAACCATAAAGAACTTGGAAAGGTGTCATTTTAGATGATGTGTGATAAGTGGAATTATACCACCACTCAACAAGGTCCAACCATTTATGTTGTTTGTTGGAGATGAAGAAACGAAGATAGGTTTCTAAAACTTTATTGACGAATTTTGTTTGACCATCTGTTTGAGGGTGGTAAGCTGAGCTCATATTGAGAGAGGTTCTGGTCTATTTTCAAAATTCTCTCCAAAAATTCCCTTTAAATTTGGCATCTCTATCACTGACGATAACTTTAGGGAACCCATGTAGTTTGTAAATATTTTTACAAAATATTTTAGTCATTTGTTTTGCTGAATCTATTTTCCTTACTCCAATAAAGTGTGCATACTTAGTTACTCTGTCTACTACTACTAATATTTTATCTTTTTTCGTCAGATATGGGTAGTCCTTCAATGAAATCCATTGAAATTTCTTCCCATTTTTGGTTGGGAATGTGTAACAGGTGGATTAACCCAAGGGTCGACACATTTTCAATCTTGTTCCTTTGACAGAGATCAAATTCTCCTACATATTTTTGAATATCTGCACTCATCCCTTTCCAAAAAAATGATCTTCGTGCATTATAGTATGTTTTGAAAAATCCTACATGACCTGCAATTGGGAAATCATGAGATTCTTGAAGAACCTTGGCTTTAAATCTTGAGTTGGTATTTAAGTAGATTCTCCCTTTATACCATAAGATGTCGTTTTTCCATTTGAACTTAGGATATTGATTTAAATTGTTAATTATAGAGAAAGTCTTCGGGTTTTTTTCATACTCAGTTCAGATTTCATCCAACCATTCTGGGATGGCTATTGATATTGCAAAAAATTGCGTTCTTCATCTTTTCATGATAGGGAATCAATCACAATGTTGTTTTTTCCTCTTTTATGCAGAATTTCCATATCAAACGTGGCAATTTTCTCTATCCAATTTTGTTGTTCGGTTGACAATGTTTTTTGTTGTAACAAGTACTGGAGAATGTTATGATCTATGTCTATCAAGAACTTACTTCCCAATAGATATTGGCACCATTTTGATAATTCATGCATGATGGAAAGCATTTCCTTGTTGTAAGTGGATTGCAAGCATTCTGTTTGATTTAATTTTCTTCTCTCAAAAGCTATTGGGTGCCCATTTTGCATCAATATTTGTCCAATTCCAAGACCTAACGTGTCACACTCAATGATGAAAGGTTTGGAGAAGTCAGGTGTTGCTAATACCGAAGTCATGTACATAATGTTTTTTAAGTTTTCAAAACATTTTTGTGCTTCCACATTCCATTGGAAGGAGTTTTCTTAAGGAGATTTTTTAGAGGGGCAGTTAAATGAGCATAATTCTTGACAAATCTTCGATAGTATCCTACCAATCCTAAAAATCCTCTTAACTTGGATATGTTTTTGGGTTTAGGCCATTCTGTGATTGCCCTAATTTTATTGGGGTCTACCTTGAATCCCTTTTTGGATATGATGTGACCAAGGTTCTCTACTTCCTCCTTGCCAAATGTACATTTTCACATTTTGGCGTAGAATTGATTTTCATCCAGAAGAGATAACACTTGTCCCAAATGTTTCATATGCTCCTCCCATGTTTTAATGTACACTAAGATATCATCGGAGAAGACTAATACATGTTTATGTAAGTATGGGTGAAATAATTCATTCATTGTCGCTTGGAAAGTGGTGGGGGCATTAGTTATCCCAAAAGGCATAACCTTGAATTTGTAGTGTCCTTCGTGTGTCTGGAAGGCAGTCTTGGCTACATATTTTAGTCTGACTCTGATCTGATATTACCCAGATCTTAAATCATGTTTTGAAAAATATCTTTCTTCGTGAAGTTCATCCAACACTTCATCAATAAATGGGATGGGAAATTTGTTTTTAATTGTTATTTTGTTTAGCCCTCGATAATTTATGCATAATCTGAAATATCCATCTTTCTTTCAAACTAACACTACTGGAGCTACATATGGACTTATTCTTTTCATGATGACACCACATTTTAATAGGTCTTGGATTGATGGTGGTACCTGTACGGTCTAACCTTGATTGGGCTTGATCTTGGTTTAAATTCAATTATATGTTCAATTCTTCTTTGAGGCGGTAACTCCATGGGAAGGTATTGAAATACCTTATTATGTTTTTTAATTAGATCTTGGATGTATGATGTTTTGGAGTCATCATGTTTTGATTATTGTATTTCTATGTTGTGTAATTTGATGAAGTATGTGATTGCTCCTTTTCAGACCATTTTTTCCATTTGTTGTGATGACGCAACCTGTGTTTGTGGAGGTTGAAAACCATCTAATTTATAATTTTTATCTTGCCACTTGAATTGGATGAAATGTTCCTGGTGATTAACTGAGTATGTGCCCAAGGTTTGTAACCATTGGACTCCTAAAACCACATCTACTCCTCTTAGAGGGACGGTGTAGAGTTCTGATTCCAAATTGAAATCTTGGATTTGGAGTTTCACCTTATGGCATTTTCTGACATTTCCATTTTTTTTTTTCTGTCTACAACCATTACTTTCATATCTGGAACTGGTTATACAAATAATTTGAGTTTCCTTGCAATCTTGATATTGAGGAAATTGTGGGTACTTCCATTGTCGATTAGTATAGTGACATTATCATTTTTGATATGTACTTTTAATTTGAGAGTTTGTGGTTGGGTAATGCCTATGATGGCTGCAAGCGATATTCTTGGTGTCTTTTCTTCTATGAGTTATGAACTGCCATTTTGGAAATTTTCCATTTCTTCATTTATTGATTCTGTTGAGCCTGATTCGTCGTCTTTTTTTGCTTCACAAGTGTACAATTTTTTTAAGTTATCTTCAATTTGGCACCTATGTCTGGGGTCCCATTTCTCTCCACATCGTTTACATTTTCCTTATTTTATCCTTTGGGACTCTAAACTTCTTATTCTATCTTCACGTAGATTGGGTGGTATGTATTTTTCATTTCTTGTGGTCTGAGGTACACTCCTTCTTGAGTAATCCTTGCTGAATCTTGATTGGCCTTATAGTTTTTCTTCTGCAGCTTTTTCCTTGTGTATTGCTATTTCTACCATAGTAACCTCATGTAATCTTTACTCGTCTTGGATATGTGGTTTGAGACCACCTATGTAAGACTGGAGTAATTGATCATCAGATTGTCCAAATACTCGGGTGGCGAGAGCTTCCCATTGATGTGCAAATTCATCTATGTTTCCTTTTTGTTGTCATCTGGTGAGTTTTGAAAAAAAAATATTTTTTTGAGATGCCCTGGAATCTTTTAAAAAAATCATTTTTGAAAGAATTCCAATTATATGACTAAATTCTTCCTTTCCACCATAGATACCAATTGTATGAAGTTCCTTCAAGGTACATGGATGTGTATTTGACATTTTCTTCATCGGTTGTAATATTATATATATGGAAATATTCTTCAATTTTGTTAAACCACGCCATGCATTGGTTATCGCCTCCATTGTATTTTGATATTTCAATTTTGGATTTGGGAGGATAAATTATTAAGGGTTGATGTTGTGATATAGGTTGGGAATTTGAATTGTAGGGAGCTAGTGGTGACGGTGGTGGTGGCGATGATGTGTTAGATGTGCTTGAGTCACTTGGTTGTGGTTGGGTGGCTTGTTGGTGCCCTTGACATTTTACTAAAGTTAAAAGCTCATTAATATTTTTTTCCTGATGTTGTGTCATCACAACCAGACTTTGTTGAAAATCGTCATTTATTTCTCGTTTAAAGTTTCCCAAACCTAGTTGTAGGTTAACCTCGAGTTTTTGAAAAATATTGTCTTTAAGATCCTGTTTTAGATTATCCATGTCTTTTTGTAATTTGATTATGATTTTAGTTGAAATTTTTTCTTTAATATTATGGGTCAACTCTTGTTTGAGTGCCTTATTGTTGAGCTTTATTTCTAGTAATTCATCGTGATTTTTTTGTACTGACTTTTCGAGTGTTTTCTAATTCTTTTACACTCTTGGTCTATTTTTTCCACTTGAGTTTTTAATTATGATATCCTTCTGATGTTTGGGGGTGAGTATTTTTCTGTAATTTTGTTTTTTGCTTGGAATATCCCCTTTTTAATTATTGAGTTTAAAGAATTGTATGTAGTTTAAGGTGGAAGGATGTGTGTCGAGATACGCATAGTGGAGGGCGCGTAAGAGTGGAGAGTGTATGGTGGGTGAATGATGAAAGGAAAGGTGAATGGGAGAGAGATGACATGGGAGTGAGGTGGACGAATGGGGAGGAGGACGAAGACTGTGGGGGAATGGGGAAGGGGATGCAGACTGTGGGGGAATGGGGAGGGGGTGGAGGGTGACTGGAGAGAGGTCGCGAGGGAGTGGATATTTTACGTGAGGTTTTATGGGAGAGTTTAGTGGAGAGTTTACGGGAGGGGGTGGAGGAGGTTTATGAGAGGGTGCGAGGGAGTGGAGAGGGGGTGAGAAAAAAGGTTGCGAGGGAGGGTTACGAGAGGGTGTGAGGGAGTGGAGAGGGGGTGGGAAACAAGTCACGGGGGAGGGTTTACATGAGGGTGCAGGGGAGTGGAGAGGGAGTGGGGAGAGTTACGAAAACTAAAACGGGTTGCAGGAGGGAGGGAGTGGGGAGGGTTATAGAAACATAAACAGGTTGTAGGATGAGGGCTGCAGTTTCAGAATATGGGGGAGAGTTACAAAATGGGGGTTGCAAGTTGAGGGAATGAGGGGGTTGCAGTGAGAGGGAAAATGTGGGGGTGTGGGGAATGACTGTGATATGGGGGAGTGACCAGCTCTGATACCAATGTGAAGGACACAAGGGTTTCGTAATGAACAACTTCACTCTGAATCCATAATAAGATACATATAATAATAATTGATTGTAAAATAATGATGATATTACAAGGATAGGGCCTGCACATATATATTCCCTTTATGGTTTTATGAAGAGTCATGACTTTTAGTCGTGACCTTTTATTACATTAATGTTTAATTTACTTTAATTTATTATTTTAATGTCTTTATATTATATTATATTATTTATTGTGACAACCATGATATATATTTGAAATTTGAACCTTCCCAAGTTTGAAATTTTGTCTTGTTGTGCTCTAATACGACTTCTTAAACTCTAGCAAATTTCACAATATGAACCTTCATTGATAAAATGTTATAGCCCAAATACAAAAAATGATTTTTTTAAGTCTCATTTCAGAATTAGTAAAAATCCCCAATTTCCACAAGATATATCTCACATATTTTAATGATTTGAATTTAAAAAAAAATTCCATAGATAATTCGCTATGTCTCCTCAGGATGATGAAAATTTTAGATTCTAAAAATTCACCAAAACGTGTTTATAGAAAAAATAAAAACATGGCTTATTTGAGACTAATTTCAGGACTAGTCACAAACCTTAACTTTCACAAGATATATCTATGGAAATATAATGAACCAAAACTCAAAATTTTTACCACCTATTATTTGCTATCTTTCCTCGATATCCTAAAATTTTCACTATCTGAAACTTCCAATAAAAAAGTTATAGAAAAAATCCCAAGATGACTCGTTTAAAACTTATTTCAAGATGAGTCAAAAACCTTATCTTCCATAGGCCATATGTCCAAAATTTTAATGAACAAGAACCTGGAATTTTTACCAGAAGTACCTGGATATGTCTCTTGAGTAACCTCAAAATTTCACTGTCTAAGGCATCTCTGAAAAAACGTTATAGCAAAAATTCCAATATGACTCATTTGAAGAAGAAAAACCCTGGGATCAATGTCGTGATACCAAATGTAATGAAAAAATACCTTGAGAATGATAAAAATTCAATGAATAACAATCCAATTTGAGGGAGAAACCTCCTCTTGCAATATGTTCAATGTACAAAATCAGATGAGATGATCCTAAAACTAGGTCTC